>OX439484.1:107889894-108087138 GCA_949320155.1 Melangyna quadrimaculata
GAACGCATAAAGATATCGACCTCGGATAAATTTTATTTTACAGATAATATTGTCATAACGTGCTGAAAAGGTTCTCTTACAAATTCAATAAACCGTTTTTTAATAGAGCCATGCTAAAAAGGAGCTGTAAAATGTCATTTATCTGGAATATCTCATGAACGGAATAAGAAATTCACTTAAGACTAATTTTATTTTCCACATAATTACACAATACCAAATGGGTAAATATAAAATAAAAATTCAACACACACTTTTTTTTAAACTAAGAAAAACTGTTGAAAAATAATTTTCGTCTCAAATATTTCAAGAACCAAAAATGATTCCGAACCCAGTATATTTTTTTTTCATATAATGACATAGTCAACGACTGGTAATTTTTTAAAAAAAAATTCAATAAGCAGCAAAAAAAACTGAAAAAAAAAATATTTAAAATTCAAAACAAACAAATGTTTTTTAACTCAAATATTTTGAATCAAAAAAAAAAAACAATGATATCGATTTCAAATTCCTACCAAAAATGTATACCTATACCATCTAAGTGCTGAGTAATTTTGAGATTTTTAAAACCACCCTTTTAAAAGCTAAAAATCAAAATGTTGCAAGAAAAAACTTCTCAAAAATGTTTTATTTCGAAAAATTCTTACCATCAAAATCGCTTCAAAATCGAAATTTTGCATATGACACTTAATTTGCCTTTTTAAATTCCTTGAAACCATGTTGATTTCTTTTTAAGTACACTCCCCTTAATTTTGTTAGTTTTTTTTTAGCCAATAATAGTCTGTTTTGAAATAATTGGCTTAAATAATTAATACCTCCATACCGAGAAGAGTTAGGAAAAAAAGTTTTATAAGTAAGATTCTTAGAATTTTGTAATCTATTCACAAAAAAAATATAAACATTTTACAATTATAAATAGATAAAGTACAAAATATAGGCAATGCCACATTTTGCCCTGTATCTCTATCTCTATATCTATACCTTACCTACCTATATACTGATTATACAAAACCCAAAAGTCATTACACTATATAATATATAATTTTGTAATATATACTCTACCACCAACCACTTAGGTTAATGTGTAGAGGTATATGGTTTTCAAGTGCACCAATGGGAAGTTACTAGTGTGGGTCGACCCCAGACTCATTTTTTTTATCTGCCATGGCAAAAAATCCTGCGGGCGCCTATGTGTACAGTGAAGATTGCAAAATAAAATTTCTTTTCCTGAAATGTTTCCAGAACGATATGGTTAATTAGTTACGGTCATCATAATAAGAAGAATACCTACAGCGCGATGGTTCTAATTCATTTCAGCTCTCAGATTAGATTATTTGCATTTTGTAACTGTTTGACCAATTTCATTATCATTTCCGGTTCATATTTTTTATTTTTCCAATTTTATTTTCTATCTTCGCTTTTCTGTTTCTAATTGTAGCCCAGTAAAAATAGACATACAAATCTCAAATCCAAAACAAAATTCCGATAACGCTTAAACTTGGTGGGGGCCTTCCAGTGACTATAACGCAGCAATGACTAAAAGTCCCCGACGATCCGACAGGAGCATAACTTTCTTTGAAAAATATAAAACTTTTTTTTCTACACGCAAGAATTTAGAAAATATAGCTATTTGAACAAGAACATAAAATACCAACAATATTTGTTTTATGGGTATTCCTATTAAACCGTGATGATGATGATGGCTATATCTGGCACCTAATATACTACATTTATAAACTTTTTTTCTCACTATTGTCGACAAAAAGGAAGAAAGCTTTTTTCAACGTTGAATCTTAAAAGTACCACCACAGTCGTATATATTGTTTCAGCATCGGTGCTGAGGTCTTCCCTTGAAAATTGCTGCATATAGGTGAACAGGGTACAAAGTGCTGGGAGAAATTTTCAAAGAAAACCCTCTCAGATTAGATTATTTGCATTTTGTAACTGTTTGACCAATTTGATTATCATTTCCGGTTCATATTTTTTATTTTTCCAATTTTATTTTCTATCTTCGCTTTTCTGTTTCAATTGTAGCCCAGTAAAAATAGACATACAAATCTCAAATCCAAAACAAAATTCCGATAACGCTTAAACTTGGTGGGGGCCTCCCAGTGACTATAACGCAGCAATGACTAAAAGTCCCCGACGATCCGACAGGAGCATAACTTCTTTGAAAAATATAAAACTTTTTTTTCTACACGCAAGAATTTAGAAAATATAGCTATTTGAACAAGAACATTAAATACCAACAATATTTGTTTTATGGGTGTTCCTATTAAACAAACTGTATCTAATCTATTTTTCGATATCATTGACGGCTTACCAGTTATTCTCAAAGAAACAATAATTTCGTCAATTTTTTGTTTTCTTAGAAAGTCTATTTTGTAAATTATAGGTCGTAGGAAAAAAAGTTTGTTAATATTTTTTATAGAAAATTATGTGATCTACAAAGTGTTCCTAGACTTTTTTGTTATAGCATTGACGGTTTAACAGTTATTTAAAAAAAATCAATATTTTCGTCATTTTATGTTATTTTCAAATAGCTATACCTTCTTTATTATTGGTCGTAGGAAAAAAAAGTTAGCATTTTTTATAGAGAATTTAATGATCTACAAACTGTACTTGAACTTCTTTTCGATAGCATTTGCCATTAAAAAGTTATTTCCTAAAAACTGATTTTTTCGACACTTTACATGCCTTAAAAGTTATACTCCTGTCGGATTGTCGGAGACTTTTAGTCATTGCTGCATTATAGTAACTGGAAGGCCCCCACCAAGTTTAAGCGTTATCGGAATTTTGTTCAGGGAAATGTCTATTTTGACTGGGCTATTGGTAAAATAAAATTTCCATGTTCATGTTCATTATTCTTACAAAATTATTGACTGATTCCGTGTCCTTTTCTCAAATCTATAATGGCTTTTTGCAAGTTCAGGAAAGTGAGATCTTAAATTTAGCTTCGACCAGACGGACGTGAGCAAGCGAGTCAATTTTTGCTTCGCTCAGTATTTTTACACTGAGTATTGTATTTTAACACTGAGATCCTGAACTTGCCTTACAAATCGACCATTTATTCGACCCGGAATACCTACAAATTTTGAAACATTTGTTTTAAAATACATATCAATTTATTTATTTTTTAAGTTTTGCTTAAAATAAACAAAAACAAATAATTAAAAGGTCTCTAACTTTTCATTCGATAGTGTTATCACATAGAATTTTAGTTCGATAAGTTTTGACTCTTTTAGCGAACATATTAGCGAAAGTTCGCTATTTGTCATACAGTGATAATCAAATTCGCTAAAGTTTTGACATTTGAAGCGAACTTCATTTGAGCGAATCGCTATTCTTAATACGAAATTAGCGAATTCGCAAAGTTTAAGTTCGATTCGCCATCCATAATGAGGGCCTTAAATATTTAAACATTTACTTTTGCTAAATTTTCGATTCCAACTTTTATAGAAATGCCAACTTGGCATCAGCACTAAATACAATTATTAAACCATTTAATTAAAAAAAAATTATTTTTACAAGTTCCAACTTATAACTGAACTGCAGGCATGGACAAAATTAATTCAGTCGAATGTTCTATGGCAGTTATTTTGAAGAAAATTGAAAATGTTTTATATAAAAACGAAAGGTAGGTACTCGAAATAGAAAAATCTCAAAAATATTAGCGCTGGATAGTAAGGAAGAAGAGAACCTGGGGAACTATTCAACAAGTGAAATTCTTTCATTGAAGAATGCTCGTTACTTTTTTAGACGTTAAGAAATCTTTTTCAATGTTAAAAGTTTTTTGCGACCAAATAGACAAAGATTTCTTTTTGAAAATTTCAAAAAAAAACTTTATGGTACCACGTACGTATGTGTGAACAAGTCATATGCAAAGAATCTGGACAACTAGTACCTTTGGAATTGGAATAGATTTTTTTAAATTATTTTATGTTTATTTTTTTTTGTTTTTGTTGACAAATAAATAACTGATTTTATTTTTAATTTTTTATGTTTTTTTTTTCATTATCTTACAACTTTTTCAGAGCATATTTTTACTTTTTAAGCGCATATTTTCTCATTTAACGTGCATATTTTGTATTTTTTAGCGCATAAAAAAACTTTCCCTGATTCACTCTCTCAAAAAGTGATTTTTATGAGTCGGTAAACATCGACCAAAATTTCTATCTTATTTTATCTTTAAAGAAAGTTTTGTGATTCGGGAAACTGTCTCTTAAGCTATCCAGACAAGACAGAGATGAACTTGAATGTCAATATTTTTGACCTATGTGATTTAAAATTCAATTTTTTACATATACATTATACATAGTTCTTTTTATTACCAGATATTTGTTGCTTCCAACAAGTTTGTGAGCCTCAATTGCCTTTGCCAAAGGTTGGAAGAAAGAAACAAATGCATAGAGAAAAAGCTGTAGGTGAACCGATCTTAAATGCCAACAAAAAAATCGAAGCTGAAGTATAATATGTCGTATTGGACACGTGTGTGAATGCTTTAAGATCTCGATTTTCAGTTCACTGTACTTTAGCAGCGGATTTTTCGTGCTTAGATCCCAAAAACTTTCCACATTTATTGGAAAAAGGGATTCCAAAAAATGCACTGGAAAGCTTCTCACAATTGTTGAGGAAATTTTGTGATGTCAGCTCTGATGAGTTACGCAAAGAACTGACCCATTTTGCTTCTTCTTGGCCGAAAATAAAAATGACTCTTACTTAACGAAGAATATTTGCAGGCATCACAAAGTTTAAGCTGTGATTCAAATGAAGACGATACAGAAGATGAAGAAGCAAAAAAAAACGTCGAAAATTGTAAGAACTGTGCAAACTGTTGCTTCAATGTTTTACGGTGTTATTTTTTCGATTCCCAGTCATTCAAAAAGCTTTTCTTAGCTTATAAGCTTTTGTTAACATTGTCATGCACACAAGTAGCTTGTAGCTAAAGAACAGGTTGCGAAATACATTGACGCAGGAACACCTGGAAACTGCAATACTTATGTCAGTTGAGTTTACTGCTTTAAAAAACATTCCCAATAGGGAAATTATTGATAAACTGGCGAGTAAGAGCGAACTTTTGAAAAAATATTTGAAAACGGAAAAGGTTTTTCCGATTGTGTTAAATACATTTCCCAAATGTATCTATGTTTTACTTTTAATGTTTGTTGTAAATTTATTTGTTATTTTTTATAGAAATATGTATCTATGTACGTATTTATAAATGTAAGTAAGATCGTTAAAAAAAAAATAATAAAAATAAAAAATTACAAAACTGACTATCCATGAATATAATAAATTATTTAACCATCTTTTTTTATAAAAATTGATCAATATGAAATTTGTGGCCCTTTTTCTAAAAGTCCCGGTAGGCTCTTTGAGGCCCAGTCCACCCCTGTCCAGGTTAGCAGTCAACTGCTAACATATCAACTGTGGCATTGGCACCCACATGAATTTATAAGCTTTGCCTATTTTTATTCACATTATAGTTGTTAAGCAAAAACTCCTTTGGTTTAGAAAGGCTGTTCCCCGAATATATCACGGCAGCAGATACCTACTTTATAAATATAAAAACTATCAGCTAGGTTCTACTATTCACTGTTTAAAAAAAGGCTAGGATCTTGATGTTGATGCGACATTTTAATTAGTGTGCCGTCTAGGAATACCGATGAAAGAAGCCGATGAATTGGCAAGGACTGGTTCATCGTTAGATCCAAGCCTTACAGACTCCATTGTTAAAATTCCACCCTGTTCCATTAAACAGGCGATTAACAAGAAAATAGTGGAACTTACCAATAACAGGTGGAACTCACTTGCAACTTGTACTTGAATCTGTGGCCCAGCTACAATAAGAAAAAAACAGACAAAATTATGAACCTGAAAAAGAGATCCCTGCATCTTCTGATAGGAATTATCACAGGACATAATCTCTTAGGGTATCATAAAAACAAAATGGGACTCAATACAGTTGACCTATGCAGAGGCTGCGGAGACGAAGAAGTAGAGGAGGACCCCCTTCACTACCTAGGTCATTGTACGGCACTCAGCAACATAAGGACAAAATTTTGGGGTAGCTACTTCTTCAACGATTTAGCAGAAATCTCGAAGTCAACAGATAATAACATCTTAAATTTAATGAACTTCATCAACGCCTCGAAATGGCTCGATGCTCCATAGGATTTCATAGGTAATTTATTTTAAAGGGATGGGGTATCGGGGTATCACAGAGGATCAACATTGATCTAAGTGTGACGGGAACAAGATCTACCAGCAGCCCATCTACCTAACCTAACCTAGGAATACTAAATTTAGTCATGTAATGTCGTGTTGATATACTTTGTTCGGCATTTCTGACAGTGTGAGTTTTATTTATCTTCAGGACTCGTGATAAGATTTTGGACATATGAACATCAGCATTTTTCCAACCGATCGTTGAAAGTTCCCCTCTGCAAAAAAAGCAAAACAGCAGCCAGCTGCGCAACAATTTCCAACAACATTTAAAAGGCATCTTTCGAAATCATGAAATCGATCGAAAAGTGGAAGATGGAAAATAAATTCACTGGATTTTCAATTTCGATTTTATTTCGCGTGATTTTGGGAACCCACATATAAATTTAATTATTTTCTTAGTCACGAAAGAATCACAATGCATCAGTAACATGTTGATTATCAAGAAACCCTCGCCTTGATATCTGCAATTTTTTCATATTTTCACGGTTTCCAAAATCGCACACGCAAACGCAGAAGGGCAGAAGACTTTATCACAAATGAAAACTGTGTATGAAAAGTTACGTTTGGCAATCATGAAATGAAAAAACTTTTTGATTCAAAGAGCTAAACTAGATTTTACTCATCGAAACTTTGATCAAACTTATGTTCTATTAGGATAAGAAAATGCAATATTTCCAACAAGACACCTGATCCAAATGAACTTAACAGTGCATTTGTCTTAAGTAGAGTAACTGGATTTGTAACTACTTTGAATTAACTGACAGGACACTTAGTCGTTAGTCTAATACACAACTATCTCAACAAGCGAAAACAAAATATGGTAGTTGGTAGCAAGTTTCCAAAATATACAAATGTATTTGCAGGAGTACCCCAAGGATCAATTATAGGTCTTCTACTGTTCTGCATTTTTATTAAAAACCTTGTTAAATATTTCGATTGTTCACCTTCAATTATATGCTGTTGATGTACAAATTTCTCTTTCTAGACCATTGGGCTGGTGGAAGATTTGATTTTGTGTTCCGAATTAATGATGACTTATCTGCTATTTCAAATAGACTTTCGACAATGGACAATCGATCAAAATGCCAAAACATTATCATTCCAAAATATAATACTACCATGGCATTGCTCCAGATAAAAATCTCCTTGACATCAGAATCAATTGTAGGGCGAACTTTTGGGGGTTATTGTTTCATTGATACCTTATCCAAATGTTATCTTTACTTGTGTTTTAATGTTAAGTTAAATTTGGTACAAAGTTAAGTTACCATTATTTTAGTGTCCAAGTATTTTATGTGTAAAACAACAGCCCGGCAGGAAAAATGCCAAGTTTTTTTCTAGTTTAGGCAAGGCCCTAGTAAGTTTTCAGTAGGGAAAATCTAGACGAGGAGAACTTGTCAGAAACTTAGCAAGCCCTTGGTGGATTTCAGTACTAAAAATTTAGACGATGAAAGCTTTTTATTCCCTCCTGAGGCCCTCCCCAGTAAAAACTTGCTGGACATGTTTCGGTACCCCATCAGGAATGTCCCTTGTACACCAATAACAAAAATTTTATAAGCTCCATGCAGTTTCCAGTATCAAACAACACTTTTTTCTCTCTTTCCTTTTTCTTCTTGTTCATCTGTATATTATATGTTATAATAAGAAGATGAAGGAATTTAAATATCAAAATATTGAAATTAATTCTGTTTTAAGTGGAGTGAATGAATAAAATTCAATTAAAAAGTACAAGTGACCTCAACTCCAGAAATAATTGTGTTTCGCCCAAGGTATAATAGTGGGCTCTTCAGTCAGTCTGTTATACCCTACTAAGACACAAATTTTGGTCGATGTTTACCGACTCTTATAAAAATCACAGCAAAAAGATACTGTGAATTTTATTATTCTAGGGGAATTTGTTTAAATTCGTGCACCCAGAAAACAAATACCCGTGATCAGGTTTTTTATAATAAGAAGATGAAGGAATTTAAATATTAAAATATTGAAATTACTTCTGTTTTCAGTGGAGTGAATGAATAAAATTCAATTAAAAAGTACAAGTGACCTCAACTCCAGAAATAATTGTGTTTCGCCCAAGGTATAATAGTGGGCTCTTCAGTCAGTCTGTTATACCCTACTAAGACACAAATTTTGGTCGATGTTTACCGACTCTTATAAAAATCACAGCAAAAAGATACTGTGAATTTTATTATTCTAGGGGAATTTGTTTAAATTCGTGCACCTAGAAAATAAATACCCGTGGTCAGGGGTTTTATAATAAGAAGATAAAGAAATTTAAATATTAAAGTATTGAAATTACTTCTGTTTTAAGTGGAGTGAATGAATAAAATTCAATTAAAAAGTACAAGTGACCTCAACTCCAGAAATTATTGTGTTTCGCCCAAGGTACAACAGTGGGCTCTTCAGTCAGTCTGTTATACCCTACTAAGACACAAATTTTGGTCGATGTTTACCGACTCTTATAAAAATCACAGCAAAAAGATACTGTGAATTTTATTATTCTAGGGGAATTTGTTTAAATTCGTGCACCCAGAAAACAAATACCCGTGGTCAGGTTTTTTATAATAAGAAGATGAAGGAATTTAAATATTAAAATATTGAAAGTACTTCTGTTTTAAGTGGAGTGAATGAATAAAATTCAATTAAAAAGTACAAGTGACCTCAACTCCAGAAATAATTGTGTTTCGCCCAAGGTATAATAGTGGGCTCTTCGGTCAGTCTGTTTTACCCTACTAAGACACAAATTTTGGTCGATGTTTACCGACTCTTATAAAAATCACAGCAAAAAGATACTGTGAATTTTATTATTCTAGGGGAATTTGTTTAAATTCGTGCACCCAGAAAACAAATACCCGTGGTCAGGTTTTTTATAATAACAGACTGACTGAACAGACTGACTGAAGAGCCCACTATTATACCTTAAATTACTGATTTTATTTTTAATTTTTTATGTTTTTTTTTTTCATTATCTTACAACTTTTTCAGAGCATATTTTTACTTTTTAAGCGCATATTTTCTCATTTAACGTGCATATTTTGTATTTTTTAGCGCATAAAAAAACTTTCCCTGATTCACTCTCTCAAAAAGTGATTTTTATGAGTCGGTAAACATCGACCAAAATTTCTATCTTATTTTATCTTTAAAGAAAGTTTTGTGATTCGGGAAACTGTCTCTTAAGCTATCCAGACAAGACAGAGATGAACTTGAATGTCAATATTTTTGACCTATGTGATTTAAAATTCAATTTTTTACATATACATTATACATAGTTCTTTTTATTACCAGATATTTGTTGCTTCCAACAAGTTTGTGAGCCTCAATTGCCTTTGCCAAAGGTTGGAAGAAAGAAACAAATGCATAGAGAAAAAGCTGTAGGTGAACCGATCTTAAATGCCAACAAAAAAATCGAAGCTGAAGTATACAATGTCGTATTGGACACGTGTGTGAATGCTTTAAGATCTCGATTTTCAGTTCACGGTACTTTAGCAGCGGATTTTTCGTGCTTAGATCCCAAAAACTTTCCACATTTATTGGAAAAAGGGATTCCAAAAAATGCACTGGATAGCTTCTCACAATTGTTGAGGAAATTTTGTGATGTCAGCTCTGATGAGTTACGCAAAGAACTGACCCATTTTGCTTCTTCTTGGCCGAAAATAAAAATGACTCTTACTTAACGAAGAATATTTGCAGGCATCACAAAGTTTAAGCTGTGATTCAAATGAAGACGATACAGAAGATGAAGAAGCAAAAAAAAACGTCGAAAATTGTAAGAACTGTGCAAACTGTTGCTTCAATGTTTTACGGTGTTATTTTTTCGATTCCCAGTCATTCAAAAAGCTTTTCTTAGCTTATAAGCTTTTGTTAACATTGTCATGCACACAAGTAGCTTGTAGCTAAAGAACAGGTTGCGAAATACATTGACGCAGGAACACCTGGAAACTGCAATACTTATGTCAGTTGAGTTTACTGCTTTAAAAAACATTCCCAATAGGGAAATTATTGATAAACTGGCGAGTAAGAGCGAACTTTTGAAAAAATATTTGAAAACGGAAAAGGTTTTTCCGATTGTGTTAAATACATTTCCCAAATGTATCTATGTTTTACTTTTAATGTTTGTTGTAAATTTATTTGTTATTTTTTATAGAAATATGTATCTATGTACGTATTTATAAATGTAAGTAAGATCGTTAAAAAAAAAAATAATAAAAATAAAAAATTACAAAACTGACTATCCATGAATATAATAAATTATTTAACCATCTTTTTTTATAAAAATTGATCAATATGAAATTTGTGGCCCTTTTTCTAAAAGTCCCGGTAGGCTCTTTGAGGCCCAGTCCACCCCTGTCCAGGTTAGCAGTCAACTGCTAACATATCAACTGTGGCATTGGCACCCACATGAATTTATAAGCTTTGCCTATTTTTATTCACATTATAGTTGTTAAGCAAAAACTCCTTTGGTTTAGAAAGGCTGTTCCCCGAATATATCACGGCAGCAGATACCTACTTTATAAATATAAAAACTATCAGCTAGGTTCTACTATTCACTGTTTAAAAAAAGGCTAGGATCTTGATGTTGATGCGACATTTTAATTAGTGTGCCGTCTAGGAATACCGATGAAAGAAGCCGATGAATTGGCAAGGACTGGTTCATCGTTAGATCCAAGCCTTACAGACTCCATTGTTAAAATTCCACCCTGTTCCATTAAACAGGCGATTAACAAGAAAATAGTGGAACTTACCAATAACAGGTGGAACTCACTTGCAACTTGTACTTGAATCTGTGGCCCAGCTACAATAAGAAAAAACAGACAAAATTATGAACCTGAAAAAGAGATCCCTGCATCTTCTGATAGGAATTATCACAGGACATAATCTCTTAGGGTATCATAAAAACAAAATGGGACTCAATACAGTTGACCTATGCAGAGGCTGCGGAGACGAAGAAGTAGAGGAGGACACCCTTCACTACCTAGGTCATTGTACGGCACTCAGCAACATAAGGACAAAATTTTGGGGTAGCTACTTCTTCAACGATTTAGCAGAAATCTCGAAGTCAACAGATAATAACATCTTAAATTTAATGAACTTCATCAACGCCTCGAAATGGCTCGATGCTCCATAGGATTTCATAGGTAATTTATTTTAAAGGGATGGGGTATCGGGGTATCACAGAGGATTAACATTGATCTAAGTGTGACGGGAACAAGATCTACCAGCAGCCCATCTACCTAACCTAACCTAGGAATACTAAATTTAGTCATGTAATGTCGTGTTGATATACTTTGTTCGGCATTTCTGACAGTGTGAGTTTTATTTATCTTCAGGACTCGTGATAAGATTTTGGACATATGAACATCAGCATTTTTCCAACCGATCGTTGAAAGTTCCCCTCTGCAAAAAAAGCAAAACAGCAGCCAGCTGCGCAACAATTTCCAACAACATTTAAAAGGCATCTTTCGAAATCATGAAATCGATCGAAAAGTGGAAGATGGAAAATAAATTCACTGGATTTTCAATTTCGATTTTATTTCGCGTGATTTTGGGAACCCACATATAAATTTAATTATTTTCTTAGTCACGAAAGAATCACAATGCATCAGTAACATGTTGATTATCAAGAAACCCTCGCTTTGCTATCTGCAATTTTTTCATATTTTCACGGTTTCCAAAATCGCACACGCAAACGCAGAAGGGCAGAAGACTTTATCACAAATGAAAACTGTGTATGAAAAGTTACGTTTGGCAATCATGAAATGAAAAAACTTTTTGATTCAAAGAGCTAAACTAGATTTTACTCATCGAAACTTTGATCAAACTTATGTTCTATTAGGATAAGAAAATGCAATATTTCCAACAAGACACCTGATCCAAATGAACTTAACAGTGCATTTGTCTTAAGTAGAGTAACTGGATTTGTAACTACTTTGAATTAACTGACAGGACACTTAGTCGTTAGTCTAATACACAACTATCTCAACAAGCGAAAACAAAATATGGTAGTTGGTAGCAAGTTTCCAAAATATACAAATGTATTTGCAGGAGTACCCCAAGGATCAATTATAGGTCTTCTACTGTTCTGCATTTTTATTAAAAACCTTGTTAAATATTTCGATTGTTCACCTTCAATTATATGCTGTTGATGTACAAATTTCTCTTTCTAGACCAATTGGGCTGGTGGAAGATTTGATTTTGTGTTCCGAATTAATGATGACTTATCTGCTATTTCAAATAGACTTTCGACAATGGACAATCGATCAAAATGCCAAAACATTATCATTCCAAAATATAATACTACCATGGCATTGCTCCAGATAAAAATCTCCTTGACATCAGAATCAATTGTAGGGCGAACTTTTGGGGGTTATTGTTTCATTGATACCTTATCCAAATGTTATCTTTACTTGTGTTTTAATGTTAAGTTAAATTTGGTACAAAGTTAAGTTACCATTATTTTAGTGTCCAAGTATTTTATGTGTAAAACAACAGCCCGGCAGGAAAAATGCCAAGTTTTTTTCTAGTTTAGGCAAGGCCCTAGTAAGTTTTCAGTAGGGAAAATCTAGACAAGGAGAACTTGTCAGAAACTTAGCAAGCCCTTGGTGGATTTCAGTACTAAAAATTTAGACGATGAAAGCTTTTTATTCCCTCCTGAGGCCCTCCCCAGTAAAAACTTGCTGGACATGTTTCGGTACCCCATCAGGAATGTCCCTTGTACACCAATAACAAAAATTTTATAAGCTCCATGCAGTTTCCAGTATCAAACAACACTTTTTTCTCTCTTTCCTTTTTCTTCTTGTTCATCTGTATATTATATGTTATAATAAGAAGATGAAGGAATTTAAATATCAAAATATTGAAATTAATTCTGTTTTAAGTGGAGTGAATGAATAAAATTCAATTAAAAAGTACAAGTGACCTCAACTCCAGAAATAATTGTGTTTCGCCCAAGGTATAATAGTGGGCTCTTCAGTCAGTCTGTTATACCCTACTAAGACACAAATTTTGGTCGATGTTTACCGACTCTTATAAAAATCACAGCAAAAAGATACTGTGAATTTTATTATTCTAGGGGAATTTGTTTAAATTCGTGCACCCAGAAAACAAATACCCGTGATCAGGTTTTTTATAATAAGAAGATGAAGGAATTTAAATATTAAAATATTGAAATTACTTCTGTTTTAAGTGGAGTGAATGAATAAAATTCAATTAAAAAGTACAAGTGACCTCAACTCCAGAAATAATTGTGTTTCGCCCAAGGTATAATAGTGGGCTCTTCAGTCAGTCTGTTATACCCTACTAAGACACAAATTTTGGTCGATGTTTACCGACTCTTATAAAAATCACAGCAAAAAGATACTGTGAATTTTATTATTCTAGGGGAATTTGTTTAAATTCGTGCACCTAGAAAATAAATACCCGTGGTCAGGTTTTTTATAATAAGAAGATGAAGAAATTTAAATATTAAAGTATTGAAATTACTTCTGTTTTAAGTGGAGTGAATGAATAAAATTCAATTAAAAAGTACAAGTGACCTCAACTCCAGAAATTATTGTGTTTCGCCCAAGGTACAACAGTGGGCTCTTCAGTCAGTCTGTTATACCCTACTAAGACACAAATTTTGGTCGATGTTTACCGACTCTTATGAAAATCACAGCAAAAAGATACTGTGAATTTTATTAGTCTAGGGGAATTTGTTTAAATTCGTGCACCTAGAAAATAAATACCCGTGGTCAGGTTTTTTTATAATAAGAAGATGAAGAAATTTAAATATTAAAGTATTGAAATTACTTCTGTTTTAAGTGGAGTGAATGAATAAAATTCAATTAAAAAGTACAAGTGACCTCAACTCCAGAAATTATTGTGTTTCGCCCAAGGTACAACAGTGGGCTCTTCAGTCAGTCTGTTATACCCTACTAAGACACAAATTTTGGTCGATGTTTACCGACTCTTATAAAAATCACAGCAAAAAGATACTGTGAATTTTATTATTCTAGGGGAATTTGTTTAAATTCGTGCACCCAGAAAACAAATACCCGTGGTCAGGTTTTTTATAATAAGAAGATGAAGGAATTTAAATATTAAAATATTGAAAGTACTTCTGTTTTAAGTGGAGTGAATGAATAAAATTCAATTAAAAAGTACAAGTGACCTCAACTCCAGAAATAATTGTGTTTCGCCCAAGGTATACTAGTGGGCTCTTCAGTCAGTCTGTTTTACCCTACTAAGACACAAATTTTGGTCGATGTTTACCGACTCTTATAAAAATCACAGCAAAAAGATACTGTGAATTTTATTATTCTAGGGGAATTTGTTTAAATTCGTGCACCCAGAAAACAAATACCCGTGGTCAGGTTTTTTATAATAACAGACTGACTGAACAGACTGACTGAAGAGCCCACTATTATACCTTGGGCGAAACACAATTATTTCTGGAGTTGAGGAAACTTGTACTTTTTAATTGAATTTTATTCATTCACTCCACTTAAAACAGAAGTAATTTCAATATTTTAATATTTAAATTCCTTCATCTTCTTATTATAAAAAACCTGACCACGGGTATTTGTTTTCTGGGTGCACGAATTTAAACAAATTCCCCTAGAATAATAAAATTCACAGTATCTTTTTGCTGTGATTTTTATAAGAGTCGGTAAACATCGACCAAAATTTGTGTCTTAGTAGGGTATAACAGACTGACTGAAGAGCCCACTATTACACCTTGGGCGAAACACAATTATTTCTGGAGTTGAGGTCATTTGTACTTTTTAATTGAATTTTATTATATGTTATTTTATATATTATAACTTTTATGTTGTGTTATGCAATATAAGAGTAAGAAACTTCTTCACTTTCGACAATGAAATTTTGTATAGCGAGTGTGCCCAGTGGGTAGCGTATTGGACTGACAAGCAGAAGTTTGCGGATTCAAGTCCCACATAAGCCAACTTTTTTTGTTTGACCTGACGAGGCAAAAGAGTTCATATAACCCATGGGCCTTGTTCTAGCCTAAGCTTAAACTTGCTAGCTTTTTGCCAGAATCTAGGTTAAACTCTCGAGTGCCTTGTTTTTCTGCGCGGAAGACAAACTTGTCCTGTCTTTTCTAACTTGTACCTACTTCCGCTCCCACTAATTTTATTGAGCTTTATGGTGGATCTACATGTATCTTCGTCTGTCTTCTGAAAAAAAAGGAGAAGCAAAATTAAAATATACATTGGGATAGAGAGAGAACACCAAAATGCAGAAGATCTTCGTACATGCAGATTATAGAACGTGCCATAATGCAGATATGAAGACTAACATGTTCATCTTCTTGATGGTTCTCTTTCACACGCTTGGATTTTAGGTATACATCTGTCCCGCTCTACTTTTCTTCATATTTGCAGACGAAGATACATGGAAATACAGCATTATAGTTTCTCTTGAGACATTAATGATGGATTTACATAAACTTAAAAAAATAAAATCAACGTCCGAAAATTCAGTTTAACCTATGTTTAACTCAGACACAGCTCTAAAAATGACTATGAATACGCCCCTATAGTGTATTTAATACAATTATAGAAAAATATTAATAATTAATTATATAAAAATCAATTCAACAAAATTAAAAACCAAAGTCGCAACAAAAAGAATCGTTAATACAAAAAAGTTCGATTCCAGACCTTATGTGACTGGGATGCTTATTCCAGTCTGACCGCATAAACGAAAAATTGCCTCCGTGATTTCAAACAGGCAAACCTGGGGGAGCGCAACAAGGTAAAACGATTTTAGGAGCAAAAATCAAGCTTCTTAAACAGATAGTTTGGAGTCTTGTTAGCAATTAGTATGAAGAGAAAGGAACAACACCGATATTTAAGAAAAGCTTCCACGTTACAATTTAAAAGTTGACGAGCCCGAGACCAAATGCGATCGTACCTTCGGAGGCTGAAAACAAACCGAGCAATGGCATTGAATGCTACCTTTAGCTTACGAAGCGAATGGGAATCAAGATCTGCAAATATCTCACACCCATATGATACTATGATTTAAGTATGGTAATATTAACCAGCTTTAATTTAACTTGAGTAGGCAAAATTGATCTAGTAACAGACAGTCCTCGAAGTGAAACATATATTTTGGAGATAACAGTATCGATATGGGTGTCCCACGTTTGCCAATTGTTAAAAACTATACCTAGGTTTTTTGCATTAGTGACATATTGGATTTGGCAGGCGTTTAGGAAGAGGGGAGGATACGGCTTGCATGCGATAAGTCAAGTACGATAAAATAAGATTTTTAGTTGTGTTAGAAAAATTGAAATAAGTCGTCAGTTTACCACAGAGAAGGCTAGAGTTAACGCAATGAAATGCTTTTGAAATGTCAAGTAAATTATGTTATCACAGTTGTTTAATTATAGTCTAAATCCTGTCTTATATCTTCAGAGACTTTTAAAAGGGCTGAGATGCAGCTGTGTCCAGATCTAAATCCCGATTAGAGAGGGTTAAGAAGACGTGTATCTTTAATATATTTTTTATCTGGGTACTTAAGATGGTGTCAAAAGCCCTAGATTAAAAAGAAGGAATAGCTATGGGTCTATTTTCTTTCCTCGTTTAGGGATAGGGATAACTTAAGATTGTTTCCAGGAGGTGTGGTAGGTTGAGGTCATTGTATGATGGTGTTGAAAATGTGGGTTATGTGAGGAAGTATGAAAGGAAGAAGGATTTTTGAAAAGTCTGGATGAATGTTGTCAAGTCCAATCGTTTTGGATTTAATAGAAAATATCGCTTTACCTACTTGATATGCCTCTACTGAAAACATACAGAAAAAGCATCGACTCTATCGTTTTCCGAAATACCAGAACGTTTAACAGTATAGATTCAAAGTTTCTTATTGACAACTGCCTTAAAAAAATTATTTTATCGTATTTAATTACTTAATTATTTGGGGATTTACTTTTTCATTCCTTTTTTTTATAAATATCAATTTCAATAGTTTCATGGTTAGATATTATACAGTATTTTTTTACTGCAACTTTGATACCTGATATTTGATCACTTAAAACATAGTCTGTTTAAGTTGAAGATGAACTTGTATTTCTTGTACTTTCATTGATTAATTGGCTTCAACCAAATCTACTTAATATCTCAGTACTAAATCTTCTTTTTTCATAACTGTGTGTCTTATAGTCAATATTGAAGTCACCAGCCACACAGATATTTTCATTAAAACTGAAATTACTTTCTAAAAATTCACTGCAAAATGTATTAAATTCTGTTACACTCATTACATCTGATCTGTATAGACCTATTATATTCCAGTTTTAATATTCACATTTTATTTTTATCATTAAAATCCACATTTTATAATCAATCGATTTGATTTTAACTGATTTCATTTTATTATCTACAAATATAGTAACTCCTTCGGTATGTCTTGAGTTCGATAAACAACTAAAAGCTTTATAATTATTTATTTTGTATTCACTTTCATTAATGTCTTCAGTTATATGAGTTTCACTCAAAATAACAAAATCAAACTTATTCTTTTGAATATATATAAATAAATATATATATATATTTAAATATATTTAAATAAATTCCACTTAATTTGTTTAGTTGCTAGAATTTTTTTTTTTTTTTTTACTTCGGGTTTGTTTAAATATAGTGGACATTAGGGTGTTTCATTTTGTAAGGAAAAAAATAAGATTTAGTATCTTTGCGGAAGTCGCTTACGCCCTGAGTCCTTGCGATGAAAAAGATATTTCAGCCAAATTTCAAGAACACTTTTAACACTTTTAAAGCGTCACATGTTCCGTTGAAGAATCACTTCCATATTATTTAACTTAATGGAGTCCAAACAATGGTTTGTAACGAAATTGATCATGTATTTTCTATTTAAAACTATTTTGTACCCTTTAATAGTTTCACTTCCTTTTTCCTTGCCGGTTTGATTTCTAAAATTTTAGTCATATTCCCATTATCGTCAGCTTAATGATGATCCACCGTTTTGATCTGACAGATATCAAACGGAAAGCAAACAATAAAAACGTTTTTCCGTCCCCTTTAGATAAGTCGTATATTTTAGATGATGTAGTATCAAAAGGCATACCCAACCCATGACATTATCATGTACCCCAGGTCAGTTCATATTACTACTTCTGCCATCTGCTCACACCAGTGCATTTCAGGGCAACAAGGAGTATGCCAAGCTAATAATGTTCAAAATCTTAGCGAGTCACTATAGAACTTTAACTCTTTCTTAATAACAATTCTGACAGACCCTCTCTCATTGGCCGCAAGGCTAAATAAGAAGGATTTTTAAAAACTGAGACTTAGTTTTTCCTTTCCATTTTCCTTCTTTTGATCATGAAAAACGAATAAGTATAAAAAACTTCATTATTTCATATTCCACTAGTTTTATAAAAAAGTGATCAAAATGTGCAACCTCTAAACATTATCCAATCTTCATGAAATTTGGTATATATTTCTTGTACATCGCTTAGACTCGGGGCGTGAGCGACTTCGTATGAATATCACAACTTTGGAAAAATGAAACACCCTACTGGACATGACCTGCTAAGTGTATCGTGAATTTCATCGAGACCTACATTGAAATTATTGTTCGCACGCCTACAATTTACACATTTTAATATTCTTTCATTTTTACATTCACTTGTCGTATGATTTTCTAAGCATTTTAAGCATTTCTCTACTTCTTTTTTACATTTTTACTTTCTGATGCCATGTGATTAAATCCATTACATTTGTAACATCTTAAGATATCTACACCATCAAATACTCTTCAACGTTCCCAAACAATTTTAAGCTTTCCAGCTTCAATAACTCTAGGAAATTATTCGGCATCAATTTCAACAACCGCACTGTATTTAACAATATTATTTACTTTCCTTTCAAAATAGGTGATTAGCTTTAACTCACTACTTTCAATTAAACTATTTTGCTTTTTTAATTTTTCAATAATATCTTCCTTAGCAACTTTAAATTTCATGTTAGATATAAAAATTCTAGGTTTTAATTTCGATGGTATTTTTATTTCATATCCATCTCCCAAGCTCACTTCAATAGCACTTTTTATTTTATTACGTTCTTCAACATTCTCACTTTCAATAACAATTATTCCACTATAAGAGTTTTCAATACTAGAAATAAAGTCCTGTGGATCAACTTTAGTATTTAAGTCCTTCCTAGTTTTACTACTATTTTGTTACTCCTTAGGTTTTATAACAAGTGGTAACTCTTTTTTCATTTTTGGCAGTACTTTTTCCTGGCTTCTGTCATTTGTTTTTCGCCACCATGTTTTGTTTACTTTGTTCACTTATTTTCTGAATTTCACTTTTTTTTAATTTTGAGACATATACGTTCACTTTCCTGTTTAAAATTTTCAGCAACTTTTACAATTGTTTTAAAATCCATTAACCCCTTCTTTATAGCTTCCTGTCCATCCATCATTTCATCCACTCTTTGAATGTACCTACTTTCAATTGCCACCAACAATGCCTTTATCTCGTCTTCATTTTGTCTCAGAGACCTCTCGAATTCTTCTTTATAGTCCTTTAAACACTGTGAATTTTGTTCTACTTGCATTTGCATATCTTTGAACCCCAAATCAACATTTTGAATATATAGCATGCAGTATTTACAAACGAACTTAATCATATTATTTGCGGCTAAAATTCCACTCGAATAACCGTCTTATCCCGAGCATTTTAAATTACAGTGAAAACCATAATTTATTCTATCTATTTATTTGGTATCTTCAACTACCATTTAAATAAAAAATAAACATACGAAATAAATAAAATTAATTTATTCCAAAATTTAATTATAATTCGCGGTGCGTTTATATTGTATAACCTTTCTTCTCAACTGTCAAACTACTACAAGCAGTAGCGTACGCAGGATTTTGTTTGGGGGAGGGGGTGCTCAGTCTCAATTTTGGTGAAGTTTTTTTTAAGGTATCACAAAATAGCAAACAAAATTAAAGCCTTGCGTATTATCAACCAACAGAAGTTAGATTTCAATAAAAAAAAAACTAAAGGAAAAGGAAAAATACACAAAATACTCCTTAGTTATGAAATGAATTTTACCTTCCTTTGTTAAAAATATTTTTTGAAAAACCCACTTTGACAAAAATCCACTTTATCGACTCGATTTAAACAACTTCAACGGTAATAGGGGCAGGTGAAGAGTGTATTCACAATTGAATAAATAAAATTTCCGTTTTTTCTTTAAATAAGCTCATAGCTATTGTTATAATCCGTGTTTTTTGAGAGAGTGAATATCAGCTCAGCTAAACAAAAGCAAAACAAATTATTATAGAGAATTTTGTTTGTGTTTTCCGTGTAAAACTTTTACTGAGTTGCTAGTCACTCTTTTAAAAAACACATATACTACGTCTGTTCCTTTATTTTCTGTAAATTTTTGTGATTTTTAGTCCAAAGTCCTGTCAAGTTCATATAAAAGAAATGAAATTGACAGAACTTGGGAACATAATGCACAGAAAATCACAGAAATTCAGAATAAAGGAACAGTACCTATACAATGAATTGGATTGGTTTCGCTTAACTCATGTTTTACTTAAGTACAGTTTAAATAAGATAAATTATAACAATTTATTCCAATTCGATTTCTGTAGTTATCAAAATAGATGTTTATTAAATTATTGAACGTCAAAAATAGTGCATTGACAAAACCTTTTTGAGAAGATTGTCTACCTATGATACAAGTTAAAGGCAGTTTTTTCAAATGTCATCAACTGACTACAGCTTTCTTAATACCATTAGAAATAACATTCGGCAAAAAAAGTATGCAGTTTACAGATATTTAAAAATAATTTTTGAATATTTGATACTACGTTCACTGAGCGCGAAGATACTGGTTAAATCATAACCAAAGCATTTGACCACACCAAAAAGCAATAAAAAAGAGAAGGTAGTAAGAGAATCTATTATTTTAATAAGTGCACTGTATTCGTTATTTCATTCCGGCTTTTTTTTAATGGGAAAAGAAGGACAAACTCAAAATTGTGAAATCATATTTTGCGGATTTGGACTGATTGCAAGGGAATTTTGTTTGGGTTTCTATAAATAATACTGAGATACGTTTGAAAAGTCAAACAAAATCTAGATTACGTGTGGTATGAAGTAATGATTTCAATACGACATCCATGTCTATACTTTTCTTTTTAATTAAAATTAAAAATACTGCTAAAGTTTAAAATTAACATAAATAAAATTTGAACTAAAATATAATACAAAACTTTCTTCGATGATATATGAAATCTTAGCACAGTATACCATACTGCTTGGGGGGCGGCTCAAGCCCCCCCCTGCGTTCGTCACTGACTACAAGGTCCTCTTTCCATTTCTGCAATCAGAATTTTCCTATCATTTACCGTTACTGAGATATTCAGTATGAATTTTGTCGTATATCCACAAATTAACTCATCCTTCAGTTTTGCTTTGTGGCAAACGCCAGGTTTCTGGATATACGACAAAAAGTCCATGTGCGAGTAATTTTGATTTATTTTTTGTTTAATTTAAGTTTGTCGTACGTCCGTAGACTTAACAAACACACAGCACAAGAATTCAAATGAAACGGAAGAATTGGTTTGGCGTACGTGTATGTTAATGGGAAAAAATATAAAACAGATCATATAAATATGTATGTTTTTTTTTTTTTTAATTTTTGCAGGCTGTCGGCGCGTCGCGCGTGGTGTTTGGTGTAGGATCGAAGGGGTAGAGGCGAACACTCACAAAAGACGGGACGTTCATAATTTTGCGCAGTACAAAAAAATTGTCTGTCCTTACGTGTATCAGGGAAGCATGTTAGACGTGTGATATATTTTGTTGTTGCCCACAATACACAATCATATCTGTCTCGAGGGTGTGATGTTGTTTTTGTGTCTTCTTTCGACGAACGCACGACGCCGACGAAAAAGCGTGTATGTATGGTGTCGCGTCGTGTTGTGTGTGTGTCGTGTCATATGTCGTGTCGTGTCGCGTCCTTTCTTGTGTGGAGAATTTAGTATTTAGGTAGACGAGTGAAAATATCTCAACTAAAACATGATCGCACATTGTATGCGTTTAGTGTCTATACAAAGCATTTTACATATGTACGTACATAGTTCTTATGATTGAAACTGTGACGTTTTTGTTTAAAATATTATGCAAGCAAACGATTTCAAAGCATTCTCCGTCAAAAATATTTTTAGGCTTTATTACAAAAGAAGCGGCACAGAGCTGGAGTTTAAACTATTATCGGTATCAAAAAGGGCTAATAAAAATAATTTACAAACACCGACAAATTTATTTACACAAAATATTCCTATTTAGATAAAAAAAATCTAAATCCATAAGTAATTATAAAATTAATGACATTGAAATTTTGGTTGTATTCATGCCTAAAGTTAGACAGAGACTATTATGAAGCCCTATTTAAAAATACAAAATAGTTATTGATACCTATCCAATGTTAACTGAACACACAAATTTCGTTTTTTTTTTCTTTTAGTTTTTTCTGTTTGTTAATGGTCATATAGTCCAGTCGAATCTTCATTTGACCTTGTGTTGATTGGCACGGTCTGTTTTTTTTTCATGAATCGATAGGGGCTTACAAGAAATGCTTAACCATAGATTTGCACCACCTGACAACTTTTTTTACCAAAGTTATTCGTAAAAACGTACTTTTTGACTTTTTTGGGATTTATGAAAATATCTCGGCTCCAGTACATTGCACAGTAAGAAATTTAAATACGTTTTGTTTGTAATACAATTATCTAGAATGAAGTGTTAAGTTTTTTTGTTTGAAGAAATGAGTAAAAAGTTACCTTTAGTTTTAGTAATTTTCTTTTGGTTTTTAGACGGTTTTTCATTGTTATTTCGAAAAAAGCTTATATTTTGGTTAGTTTTTCTTTTGTGTTTTGTCTAGCTGTTGCTATTCCGTACAATAAAAAAAAAAATGCCCCCTCATCTTAACGGGGGTATAAAAACCCCCCTTCCGGTATGGTTTTCCTATTATTTTGGCTCAGTCTACACGCTGAAGCGTTGATATATTTATGTGAACCATTCTTTATTTGTCATTATACTATTTGATAACACTTCTTTTTATATAATTTTTTTTAGCGTTAAATTTTGAATTGTTGTATTTGGAAACCATTGGGTCTACAAAAATTGTTTTGGTCTCAAGTTGAAGCAAATTAAGACACTTTGAAATCGTAGAACAATGCTTTTATTTAAAATTAATTATTTAGGACTAAAATCACCAATAACTGAAAAAAGCGCGAGAAAATTGTGTTTTTCTGTTTTTTTTTTTGACCATGAAGCGGTCACCGCGCCACTCGAGGTCGAAAACTTAGGTTATTTACTAGGCCAATATCCTGATAAACTCAGCAAAAAATCAGAAATACCAGATTTGACGGATACGTGAATGTACATATATTACCCATGTTTTTTTGGCATTCTATAAATAGTACAGTAGAAAATTACCAAAAAAAACGCATCGGCAGTAGCCTGGTATTTGTATTTCAAAATTGGTTTAACTGAAAGAACACCTGTCACAATATTAAAAAAAAAAATATAGTATTTGTGAGAATCAGAAGCACTTAAAATTAACTTCACGAAAAAACTAATAGTAACCAACATTTGAGAATGAAATCACCAAAAATCCATTCGAGACTCGGAAAACTATCCGCAGTATGATTCTACTTAAACTTTTATCGGCAGAATACATACTGCCGATGTTGTATTTGTTATTCATGTAAAATCCTACTATGGATTGCTACTATGGATAGCTTTATAAAACACGGGTATAGTTACTGTACTATTTATTTATCATACAGAAAAGGTTTTTTTTTGTGTGACTTGCCCTTATTCATTCATTCATTGCTCAGCTCTAGTTTGTCGTTGGGAGATGTTTTTTTTTTTAATTTTAAGAAATTAAATGGACTACAAATTAGTTGTTAGTTAACGCGATTCACGAGCTTTTATCAAAATTATAACTCAAAAGTATTTGTTCAACAAAAAAAATTAATAAAACTGAATAAAACTAGCTGTTAATTTTTATTTATTTGTTAAAACAAAATATTTATTTATTTAAATAATAGCTAATATTCTATTTAGTAATATTTTTTTTTTATTTTTTACTTTGCGATATACTGGAGCCAAGATATTCGTAAAAACAGAAAATGTCTTTTTTGGGAGGCTCCGACTTGCCTGTGTTCATTCACAGATTCCTCGGCTCCCGTTTGGATTAAAGAGCTCAAAAGTTGTAGGGAATAGTAACAGCTAGACAAACCACAAAAGAAAAACTAACCAAAATGTAAGCTTTTTTCGAAATAATAATGAAAAACCGTCTTAAAACCAAAAAAAATTACTAAAACTAACGGTAACTTTTTACTTATTTCTTCAAACAAAAAAAAAACTGAACACTACATGCTAGATAATTTTATAACAAACAAAACGTATTTAAAATTTTTACTGTGCAATGTACTGGAACCGAGATATTTGCAAAAATCCCAAAAAAGTCAAAAAGTAGGTTTTTACGAATAACTTTGGTAAAAAAAAGTTGTCAGGTGGTGCAAATCTAGGGTTAAGCTTTTCTTGTGAGCCGTTATCGATTCATGAAAAAAAAAAACAGACCGTGCCGATCAACGCAAGGTCAAGCCCTTTTTTACGACGCCGACGCACAGTACGGCCGCCCCTGGACAAAAATAGAAAAACTCGTGTTCGATTTTAATATAAATTACGGTTGTTTTGTTTAGATAAAATACCAAACTAAAACAAAAACAACATTTTTTCTCATTGAACCAAACGGTACTCGCGTAAAATTTACCAAAATTTCTAAAAACAAAAAAAAAAAAATTAAGTTTAGTGAGGCTCATTTTTTAATCAGCTTATTTGACTTCTTATATCAAGTGTAGTGCAAAACTAAAACAAAAATTATGATTGATTTTGAAGGCGGTATGTTATCCTTAAATGCTTACTTCTTTTTAGCCCACTAAAACAATTTTAATAATATTTTTTTAAATTATCTCTAACTTTGAATGAACATTAAAAAAAGCGGCTTAAGATATCCTGTAATTTTGATTGAAAATCATAAGTTACACATTAAATTTTGTGCCACTACTAATATTTTTCGCTACTAACTGCTACCCTATTTTTGGCGATTTTTTATTTATTTTATTAGGTCATATAATTTAAAATTCTGACTTTCACTTAAGACAGACAAAAATATATTAAAAAACAACGGTAACACGTACGATGCCATGATATACGTTTTTGTAAGGCCAGAAACCTCTTCTTTTATTTTATTTTTAAACTGAATTGCTTTAATTAACAATTTTTGAAAAGAATATTTTCAAACTAAAAAGATTGAAAAAAAAATATAAACAAAATTTCAAACTTATTATGTTCAAAATGTTACGTAGTTTAGTCCTATTTTTGATTTAAAAGTTCAATGCTTTTATCAATTTTTAGTCGAATACCGAAAACCGGATCGTTCTAGGGCTTTTACTTTTCAAAATATTAAAAAATAAACGAACCAGCTTTCTCATAAAACTAAGAAGAATCCGGATAAATTATCATTTCAGCAACTGGTTAATTAAGAAGTTGATTCCTTTATTCAATATCTTGCCAAGTAAAGGTCGTAGAACTATCCGGTTTTCAGTGGTTGAATAAGAATAATTAAAAGCATTGCATTTCTAAATAGTACTTAAAAACTCAAAATTTTGAAGAAAAAAAAATAAGTTTGAAACTTTTTGTTTTCATTTTTTTTTTTCAAACTTTTGTGTTAAAAATTATTTTTTCATAAACTGTTTAATAACGCAACTTTAATGAAAAGAAGAATAAAAGTAGAAGTTTCTGGCTGTACAAAAAGGTACAACATGGTATTGTAGGTACTACTGTTGTTTTTTAATATATGTTTCTGTTTTAAGTCAATTTGTTAGTAAATTATCCCTCCTTCACAAGGAGGGGGGGGGGAATAGTTATTATATAAGAATCATGTGTCTATGTTTGAAAATCTTGTATTAAACCAATTTTTTTAAGTATAACAGATAAAAATATGCCATTAAAACCAAGAAAACGATTTTTGTCCAAATTTCCTTGAAATGGCTGCACTGTGCGACGGACGGTTCGACTGGACTAATAGGATAGCTTTTTTCATTTTTGTATTAACAAATTTTCAGTTATGTTTTTTCTTCGTTTACTAGTTTCAGCAAAATGTTCTTTATTTTATACGAATTTATATACGTATGCTTATTTTTAATTAACACAGTATACGAGTGCTTTTAAAAAATTGACTTTTCTTAAATAGCTATACAGTTATTGAAAATCATATATTTGAATAATTTGTTCTTATTCGAATCGGCATAAACTTAGTGTTGGAATGTCGTATGTGTGTTTACTTTGTCGTGAAACAAAATGCTCATTTTCGTGGCATATACGACAAACTGATTCTGGAGAAAAACACTTATAATTCGAAAACAAAACCGACTGGGCACCTTGGAAAACTTCAATCGAAAGAAGATTAAGCACATAATAATATATTAAAAAAAAAAAGAAAACTTTATCGATCAGTTTTTTTTTATTGAAGCTCAAACCTTAAAATTCAATTTCCCAAAATTGCCCAAATGGCATATACGACAAAATAATTCTCAGGCAACGAGTTGGGAATTGGTTTGGAGGAGTAGAGAACTTTCGATTCAACTCCTCTAAATCAATATTGTTATCGGAAAAAGAAGCATCTCCCCTTAAACAAATATTCTTGACTTCTTTCCAAAAAGACTTGGACGAACGATCTGAGTTAAACCTGTTGTTAAAGTAGTTTTTTTAGCTGATTTTGTTAATTTAGTTACAAGGTTGCGAGATGTTTTGAATTGCCGAAGCATTTCTAGGCAACCAAATCGTTTCCAACGACTGTACGAAACGTCTCTTGTTTTAATTGGATCGATGATCTCAAGAGAAAGGGACAGTTACGCGATCTTATGAGACGAGTTTTAATGGGAACGTGTTTATTAAAAAGATAGGTAATTGCTACAGTAAGACATTTACTTTTGTAATCAACGTTTGATGTTGCAAAAATTGGATACAAATCAATGGATGAAGAATCACTAAAAAAAACGAATGCTTATTTTATATTAAAAAAAGAAGTTGAACTTGGAAGAGATAAAATGAGGTCCAAGGGCAAAATTAAGGCAAAGTGTTGTGCTTTGTGCACTTAAACTGTGAGTTTAAATTAAACAAAAACTGGAATAATCGGATGACGAAAGAAACACGTCAAGTTGCTTTGCATGTTACACTATACCTACCACGAAAAAAAATTCTGGCACTCACAAAATTTGCTTAATTATTAATTTATTATCTGTGCTTAGTCTGAAATAATTGTATTCAGAAAAGAATAACATAACTTTATGATTAATTGCGGTTTCATTAGGCTAAAATAAATGTCAAACAAAATAAAATAAAAAATTTAACGTTAATTAAGATGTTGTTTTATCACAAAGGTCATCAAATAATAATTTATCACAATTAAGCTATAGAAAAAACTTCAATAAATAACTTAAGGTGGAGACCATTTAACAAGTCAAAAATATAGACCATAGATTTGCCAATAGATGCCATTTATTTGCTACTGAAATAACCACATTTTACCTAAACATTATACCCATATAGTTCCTTAATTTTAAAGTAAACATTTTTGTTTATATATGCCTGAATCCTGGAAAAATATCTAACCATCGAAAATAAACTTTTTCATATAAACACAAAATAACAAACATAATAATTTTCATTCAGGAAGTAAATGTTAACATTTCGATACGATTTTCGCACCTTTCTACACCACATTTCACAGAATAAACAACAAATGGTGGCTCAATTTCATGGCTTATTAAATGTCATGTCACCATCATTACCTTTTTTCACATTTCCTATCTGAAACCCAATGATGCATTCATTCATTGAGCATTCATGGGAACGCAAAATGCCTATGCATATAAATATCTTCTTCATGCTTCCTGCTTCGGATTTTAACTTTTCCTTGAATACTAAAAAGGTAATTGGCTTAAGGAAAGGGAAAAGTCGCTTTCTTCTCCTTGATAAAGGTGGATATGGATAAGTACGTACATCTTCTTACGTTGGTTAAGACGTGCGTAAAAAATGTACTAAACGAGTGCGGGCTGCTGGAAGCTGATACCCTTTATATACCATAATGAGGCCTTTGAAAATTCAATTATCTTATAAAAGGATAACAGAGGAAATCATATCATATTTGCTAAATACTATATGTTCTGCATACGAGTACATAATATTATAAAGAATGTTTAAATACTTCGAGCGGTATACGAAGGTAAATACCAAGTTGGTATAAATATACGATTAATGAAAACCTCACTCGCACTTTAATATACCTAGGTATATATACATATATATTAGGGTGGTCCTTATAAAGGTCATTGCCTCATTTTGAATGACGCACCCCTTATATTAACGTTAACCCAGCCCCCAAGACGTCTGAAGTTTTATATCGGAAATCCCATTTTTTTTTTTTTGTAAATTAAAATCTTAAAAATATTAACTTTGGTAATGATTGATAAAAAAAATTGAATTTTGGAACAAATATTGTCACTTTTGTCATTTTATAAAAATGTATCAGAAACAAAGGAGAATGGGCAAAAATGTATGGGAGCTGGTCTACCCACTCAACAGCAATGTGTTGTATGTCGTTGAAAAGGTAATTTTACTTACTTCATTTCATTGTATGACCATTAAGCTCTAAACTATGGGGTTCGTGAGATATTCGGAATCAAAGCACCGAAAAAGACAATAATGCATTTCTTCATTGGTAGTGTGTCCTCATACCTACATTAATCTGTGATACATCGTTGAAAAGATAATTTTGTGTACTTTATTTTTGTATATAGCCGTGAAGACCTAGATCATAGGGTGCAAGAGATATGTGGGCATACAAATCGGCACATATAACAACAATGCAATTCTTCATTTGGTACTGGTCTACCGACTCAACAGTAATGAGTCATACATCGTTGTAAAGGTTATGGCATTTGCTTCATTTCATTATATGGCAGTTAAGCTCTAAACCATGGGGTTCGTAAGATATTCGGCTCTTAAGCACAAAAAACAGCAATAATGCAATTCTGCATTGGTAACTTATCAACCAAGTCAACAACTATGAGTCATGTGTCGTTGAAAAGGCTGTTGCGTGTACTTCTTTTCATTATATAACCGTTAAAGTGTAAATAATGGGATTCGAGAGATATGTGCCAAAAACGCTGAAAAGTGCAGTAATGCAATTCCGCACTGGTAGCTGGTCTTTCAACTCAACAGAAATCTCTCTTATATCTTTGAAAACGCTATTGCATGTACTTCATTTTGCAATATGCCGTTAAACTGTAGACCGTGGGGTTTAAGAGGTATTTGGATACAAAATATGAACATAAATAAAAAAATATTTTATTTGAATTTTTTTTTACATTTATATCATACTTTCGTCCAGTATGACATTACTTAGGCGATCCGCAGGAGGTGTAAACCCATTTTGATGCCGGGCTATGCACATATACCACAAAATTGATACAACATGCGCCCCGTCATTTTCAGTTATTAAATGCCGCCGATGTCGTAAAACAGAACGTTCACAAACAATGCATATCTCTTGTCGGTTTTCTTCCATCTTCTTCTTATACAAAGGATCAAATATTTAAAAGCAAAACGAATCGAATAATGCAATGCAAAATGTGGTTAATTAAGAAATATTTTTGTCTAGCGTTTATTGCGTGGATTTTCATAGCAATGCTTACTCTGAGGTTAGTGCGAATCTCCTACGGAACTTCATTTTTGTAAAGTATTTTTTGAACCCTATTACCTAATCAATAAAAGCCACATAACAAAATTAAGTACACCTAATTTTCATTTACCATGAACTTATTATTGTTGAGTTTGTTGAACAGTTACCAATGCAGAATTTTATTTTTGCGTTTTTTTGTGCTTAAAAGCCGAATATCTTACGAACCCCATGGTTTAGAGCTTAACTGCCGTGTAATGAAATGAAGCAGATGCCATAAACTTTTCAACGAACGTATGACTCATCACTGTTGAGTTGGTAGACCAGTAGGTACCCAATGAAGATGTGCATTTTTGTTATATTTGCCTATTTTGATGGCCAAATACCTCTTGAACCCCACGGTCTACAGCTAAACGGCATATTGCAAAATGAAGAACATGCAATAGCGTTTTCAAAGGTATAAGAGAGATTTCTGTTGAGTTGAAAGACCAGCTACCAGTGCGGAATTGCATTACTGCACTTTTCAGCGTTTTTGGCACATATCTCTCGAATCCCATTATTTACACTTTAACGGTCATATAATAAAAAGAAGTACACGCAACAGCCTTTTCAACGACACATGACTCATAGTTGTTGACTTGGTTGATAAGTTACCAATGCAGAATTGCATTATTGCTGTTTTGTGTGCTTAAGAGCCGAATATCTTACGAACCCCATGGTTTAGAGCTTAACTGCCATATAATGAAATGAAGCAAATGCCATAACCTTTACAACGATGTATGACTCATTACTGTTGAGTCGGTAGACCAGTACCAAATGAAGAATTGCATTGTTGTTATATGTGCCGATTTGTATGCCCACATATCTCTTGCACCCTATGATCTACGTCTTCACGGCTATATACAAAAATAAAGTACACAAAATTATCTTTTCAACGATGTATCACAGATTAATGTAGGTATGAGGACACACTACCAATGAAGAAATGCATTATTGTCTTTTTCGGTGCTTTGATTCCGAATATCTCACGAACCCCATAGTTTAGAGCTTAATGGTCATACAATGAAATGAAGTCAGTAAAATTACCTTTTCAACGACATACAACACATTACTGTTGAGTGGGTAGACCATTTTGCCCATTCTCCTTTATAACAGTTATTTCCCTACTTACAGCCATAGAACAAAAATATCCTTTTTATTTAATTTTAATAAATGTTTTTTTAATACATTTTTTTTAACATGACAAAAGTCACTACATGAGTGCAAAAATTCAATTTTTTTTATCAATCATTACTAATGTTATGAATTCTTAAAGTTGGATGTACAAAAAATACATGGGGTTTTCCATATAAAACTTCAGCCATCTTGGGGGCCGAGTTAACGTTAATAAAATGAGCTAAAATTTTAGATGAATTTTTTTTTAAATTATTTAGAACAAATAAGGGGGTGCGTCATTCAAAATAAAACAATGACCTTTATAAGGACCACCCTAATATATATACATAGGTATAAAAAGAAAACTTTGGTTTTTAACGATGAATAATATGGTTTGCATATCGTATATATATGTATAAACTTGTAAATATGAATACCTCCTGTGTCGTAGCGGAAGCTACTGCTAATCATGAACACTCTTCAGAGTGCGGTAATGTCCGACAGTGGAGCGATGCAGTATATGATTATATGTGTGAATAATAACTATACTGTTGTAGCTTTACTTAAAATATTTATTATTTGTTTTTTAATATTTATGTCTATAAAATTATTATTGTTTTTTGTTTAATGAAACTTATAAGTTCATCTTTTTTTTCTTCAATTTAAAATAAAGAATAAATAAAATAATTAATAAATAAAAAAATATTTTAAACAGATACATTATTTGAGATGAATTCCCAAAAGGTAAAAGAATAAAGATATATTTAAGATCCACTTTTTTCAGCTGAACTATCGTCATGGTCCTTCAAACCGGATAAGAACTAGATGATCTATGGATGTTAGAAATATCTCCATTCATACATAATTGAACACAAGAATGTTTGTTTTAAATATAATCTTCAAGGATGAATTCAACTTGGATTGAGAATTCAATTTTTATTTTTTTAATATGCGGATTATGTGTCCCGACACTTATTTCGTATCTATTCTTTAGAAACTGAAGCGACATTTGAACGACAGAGATTCTTATGTTATTGTACCAAAAAAAGGTTTTACTAAAACCACACGTAGTAGCAAGCAAATTGCTGCAATGGCAAAGGCGCGAAAAGCAGGTTTGTTAAAATAAAAGCAGATTAGCTTATGGTCTACAATATGTGTAGCCGTAGCCAAAACCATAAGTATTTACGTATCACAAATGCGTGGTCGTAATCAATACTAAAAGCGGTTATGGATCAAAAATGCGTGATCATAACCAAAAGCGATTATGGGTCATAAATACGTGATCGTAATTGAAAGCGATTATGGATCACAAATGCGTGATCGTAATTAAAAGCGATTATGGGTCACAAATGCGAGATCATAATCAAAACTGATTATGGTTCACAAATGCGTGACCATAATTAAATGCAGAACGATATATGGGTCAGAATTTGCTCGGCCGTAAATAATGCAGGCTAATGTATTTAATTTCTATTATTTCATAGGCAAGCAAAAACAACAAGAAGATACTGCTCAAAATCCTGTAGCTTAGTCAGATCTTCAAAACGTACAACGAACTTATACAGGTCCATGGACTCCATCACATGGAACCAAGAACAACAGAAACAATGATGACGCTACATCAAAGGTAACGCGAAAGAAACGACAATCAGATGAAATTCAAAAACTAACAAAAGATGAAATGAAGAGCTGGTGTGAAATGAAATTGTCTGCACTGCGTCGTACACTTGATTTTACGCAGCAAGCAAATTTTCTTGATGCTAATAAACACGCAATACAGACAAAACTAGAAATGCTAGACGACCTCTGGAAGGAATATGACAGTGCTTGTCGTCAATTACTTTCTTTTGGTAACATGCCTGAATATACCTGTTTTGAACAAGGAGAGGAGATTAACTTCACAGCAAAAACCACAATGCGATCAAGATTAGCCCTGTTAACATCGGATCTTTCAAATCACTCGGACAATAGTGTTTTGCAAATCCAGTGGGATGACCTACCGATTGTTGATAAACTACCAACATTTGCTGGAGATTTTGCCAAGTGGGCATCATTTCGTGATGCATTCATTGAGGAAGTGCATAACAAAAAAAATTTAACTAATGCACAACGGTTAAGGAAGCTTTTAAGCTGTTTAGAAGGCTCAGCTAAACGTGCAATTGGTGAACGGTCAGTGGCAGATGATGCTAATGACAAGATGGCTTGGCTTTCATTGCGACAACAATATGATAACAACCATCAAACAATTCGAGTGCACATGCAAGAAGTAAGTGCTTTGCAAACAATACGTGCACACTCATATGATGATTTACGCGATATTTGGACACTGTACGAGTAAACCGAACGCATTTACTGTCACTGTTATCACCAGAACAGTTGGTTGATTACCAATTCCTACACCAAATCGAGCAGTTGTTGGACATAGAGGGACTACGTGAATGGGAAATGTGCCGTCGTGTAAATCAGCTACCTACACTAGAGGATATGTTTTTCATTTTTAGAGCAGCCTGCAAATTGTATTGCAAGTTTGGCAAGGAGTACGAATAAACCGCCTTCAATTGCACCTGTTTTTCAACAATATCATGTTCCCAAATCATCTAACAGTACAATTCAGTGAACATTTGGCTTAGCAAATGGCCAAATGCGGCAACCAGTAGCTTGGGTCTTTGATCAAAGTGTAACAAAGCGTTACACTTTTATCTGCCTGCCGAGCCCCCCGAGCTACCGAACCGATATTATTCTATTGAATAATATATTACCGAACCAATTTAACCGCACCGAACCAATTTATTTAAAATAAATAATTAATTACCGAACCGATTATTTTAAATAAATAATAATTAACCGCACCGAACCCTCATCACACCGAACCCTGGGTTAATTCTATCATGCACCGAACCATACATTAATTCATTTATATTCGCCCGCACCGCGTCAACGAACAACTGCACAGGGTTTATGTGTTTACATACAATCACTGCACCCATGGTCGATTGCTTAACATACAACCACACACAGGAGACCAGATGGTGAATGAATACACTCATATAATCTCTTGTTCTTCTTCGTTGTTTTTCTGCATTTTCTCAGTTCACATGCGCGTTTTGCTGCAATATATAATAAAGGGAAGTTCGATTTCAATGCAAATTTGTCTCCTACCTTACCGTTGTCTGTACCAATATCGTGTACATAAGGGAAAAAACCATAACCAATAATAAAGATCTATTCTGGAACGGAATAGATGATATTGGCAAATGGAGACACGCTGTTATCAGAAGGTTCGCTATAATTTTTGGGTCTTTGACCTCTACCTTTTTGTTGGGGCTTCTCCTCCGTTTTAAATTATTTTACCGCGATTGACTTTCTTCTGGCATTTTGTTAGGAGCGGGGACCGAATCCCACACTAAATTTTTCACCTTGTGCTTCTTCTGAGCATACGGTGAACGTACGCTATCTGCACACCGGGCGCAGACTTGACTTTCTTTCCTTCAGCTTGCTGCTGTTGGTGGGGACCGAATCCCACACTGAATTTTTCACCTTGTGCTTCTTCTGAGCATACGGTGAACGTACGCTATCTGCACACCGGGCGCAGACTTGACTTTCCTTCAGCTTGTCGCTGTTGGCGGGGACCGAATCCCAAACTGAATTTTTCACCTTGTGCTTCTTCTATGCATACGGTGAACGTACGCTATCTGCACACCGGGCGCAGACTTGACTTTCCTTCAGCTTGCCGCTGTTGGCGGGGACCGAATCCCACACTGAATTTTTCACCTGGTGTTTCTTCTAAGCAAACGGTGAACATACGCTATCTGCACACCGGGCGCAGACTTGACTTTCCTTCAGCTTGCCGCTGTTGGCGGGGACCGAATCCCACACTGAATTTTTCACTTTGTACTTCTTCAAGGCATAGAGTGAACGTACGCTATCTGCACACCGGGGGCGGACACAGAATTTCCTATATATTTAATTGAATATATGAAGTACTCTGTTATTTATACATATAAGTCAACAGAATTATACATTTTTGTAAACAATTTAATTTCGAGTTAAATAAAATAAATACGTTGATTCGGAGTTTGGAAACTCTTAACCCAAGTTTTGTGCTTTCTTTGGGTAAAACCCTGGACACCGACGAGTCTACCTCAGCATCAGCAAAAAAGCATCACAAAATGGCGTCCCAGCAGGGACCCTAAGAAGTTTCTACCTTACTCCGACCGACCGACCGAGATTCTTCTAAAGGTACCACCGACCAACCGCCGTACACCGAATACCAGTAACCAAATCTCTTCCACCGTCCACGAATTCACATTTATTTAATCTTCTACCGATTGCAAGTTTAAACCGCCACATCATGTCCGACGCCGAAGATCAAGACGATTAGTTCCTGAGCCCGTATAAGAATTTAGGTTTCATTTATTTTCTTAAGAAAGTCGAGTTAATTGACATGCTGACTGCCCGGAATTTAGATGCAACCGGAACCATGCAAGCCTTACGACATCGCCTAAGCCGACATCTTAAAAAGGTTCGAGAACATAGTTCAACTCAAAATTTATGCGAACATTGGGAAGGTGTCATAGAAAAAAGAAACAACGAGGAACCTGTTACCGAAACGCCTCCCAGCAAACCTGTTCCACCGATAATCCCTTCGACTAGCAACTTGGAACCACACATGCCAGCACCAATAAGTGCTGAAGCCGAGGCCAAGACCGATGGATACGAGCAGATTACGATACCTGTTCCCCAGTTCTCATCGTTACTAATCGCCCCGTCTATTACTCAAGCAAACGAGTGCCCAAACCAAACAGGCGCGCTTCTAACACACACAACGTGCGCAACACAACCTAATACACCTCCTGGGGACCAAAATTTCAATAAGCAGCTTCACGCCACGCGATTAACCGTAAGCTATGAGGCAGAAGTTATGAATACCATCCGCAAGTGGAATTTGAATTTCAACGCTACTGGCAGCCCATTATAATTCATTAAAAGGATGAAGGAATTAATGGAGGGCTATAACAAACCCAAGAGCGATGTATTAAGAGCGTTACCCGAAATCTTCCGAGGAACTGCCCTGGAGTGGTTACGCGTCAAAGGTTGGTTTTCATCATGGGATGAGTTCCACCAGGCTTTTATCCAGCAGTTCCTACCAGCTCGTTATGTATCGAGGTTGGAAGACAAAATTTTTCGCAGACGCCAGGGCCTTCGCGAAAAAGCAAAAGACTACCTCCTGGCTACGCAGTATTTGATTAGCCAGCATCCCAGTATGACTGTCGCCGACCGAATCGACCGCATTTTCGATAGCTTGAGGCCTGAATATAGATACTATATACGACGAAAGGACTTCGAAACGGTCGATGAATTAGCCTTATTAGCCGAAGAGTTTGTAGCAGTCAAAATTGACGAACGAAACCTGCGTCCGACGCCACCCACCAATTCACCATTCTCATCTTCAACCCGTGCTCCCGTAGTTGACTCACCATACGACCGACTCACACATTGCTGAAACTGCAAACAATGAGGTCATCGTAAGGAGGCCTGCCGCAGACCCTTCAAGCTATTTTGTTCCTTCTGCGGAGAGGACGGACGTTTATCCAAAAATTGTACCTGCCAACGAAACCTAGTAGCCGTTGTTAATACACCACCCGCTACCGACCCCCGATATTTCATTCCAATCAAATTGGACAATGAGGTATACCACGCTTTACTAGATACAGGTTCGACGAAGACTTTTGTGGGGCAGAGATTAAGGGAAATATTCCGGAATTTGGCTCTGCCAATGCGAAGTGATACTCAAAGTATTCATTTAGCCAATGGAGCACCCGTAGTAACGTCAGAACACCACACTGTTACGCTTAACTTAGGAGATGTCCCGCTTACAGGAGAAATCACGTATTTGCCCGCACTCGACGGTGATGTCATTCTTGGGATGGATTTATTAAGCTAATCTGGACTCCAAATATTCATGGGAGGTAGAATCGTGACTGGCAAAGTAGATGGATCAAGCAGTTCTCACTGTGTGGCAACGTCACACCTTCCCGCAACCGACCAACGCATATTAGATGAGTTTTTGGGAAAAGAACTACCAAAGTTCGACCAGCTCAAGGGAATAGCGAAAGTCCCACCGCACCGTATTCGGCTTAAGGTGGAGGAACCTTTCAAACAGCGGTATTACCCGCGTAACCCAGCCATGCAAAAGATTATCGATGAGGAGGTTGACGAGTTGCTGAAAACGGGGAAAATAAGCCCGTCCAAAAGTCCCTACAGTTCCCCCGTCGTTCTAGTAAGAAAAAAGGAAGGATCCTGGAGAGTCTGTGTAGATTTTCGCCAGTTAAATGAAGTCTCCTACAAAGACGCTTATCCATTGCCATATATAGTGGCTATATTAGACAAATTAAGAGGTGCCAAGTTTATAACGACCATCGATTTAAAACAGGGCTATTATCAAATCGCTCTAGAGCCATCGTGTCGGCCCTATACCGCCTTCACTGTCCCGGGAAGGGGACTCTACGAATGGAACGTAATGCCTTGCGGCTTACATTCAGCGGGGGCAACCTTTCAAAGGGCGATGGACTCAATTTTCGGGCCGGAAATGTTAGATCATGTATTCGTCTATTTGGACGATATAATAGTCATAAGCAGTACGTTCGACCAGCATATCCAGCACCTATCAGAGGTATTCTCCAAACTTCGCGAAGCCAACCTCAAAATAAATATCGCAAAATGCAATTTTTGCGGGGAGAATTTAAAGTTTCTGGGCCATGTCGTGAGCAAGGACGGAATCCAAACCGACCCCGATAAAGTAGCAGCCGTTCAGGAGCTAAAAGCTCCGACTAATGTTAAGGAGTTACGCCGGATCTTGGGGATTTGTTCATGGTACCGTCGTTTCATAAAAGACTTTTCGAGTGTCACCACGCCTTTAACCGGACTATTAAAGAAAAGTGTTAAATGGCATTGGGAGGACTCACAACAGGCGGCGTTCTATACTCTTAAAACCAGGCTCACCGAAGCACCGGTACTGGCTTGTCCAAATTTCGACCTACCCTTCACGTTGCAAACTGATGCCAGCAATTTCGACCTAGGGATCGTATTGACTCAAACGATGGAAGGGAGCGAGATGGTGATTGCTTGCGCCAGCCGTACCCTCACCGATTTGGAGCAAAAGTATGCTGCTACAGAAAAGGAGTGTCTGGCCATATTATGGCGAATTCGGAAGATGCGGCCTTACTTGGAAGGTTACCATTTCTTTGTCATAACGGACCATCACTCCCTTAAGTGGCTCCATTCTTTGGAAAACCCATCAGGCAGATTGGCACGTTGGGCCCTGGAGCTCCAGCAGTACGACTTTGACATCCAATACCGCAAAGGAGCAATGAATGTTGTTGCCGATGCATTGTCCCGAGACCCTTTACCGATTACCGAATGCGATAAAATAGCATCTTCCCGAGACGCAACGCCAGGCCATGATTCAAAAGAAAATTTTTGAAATCGAAAGGAATCCCGCTATTTTCCCTGACTATAAAATAGTAGATAAACAATTGTACCGCCGTTTCGACACCGCCAAGCCGTTAGCCTCCACACAAGAATTTGATTGGAAACTTTGTGTGCCTTTAACCGACCGAAGCCAATTGTTATATGAGAATCACGACGCCGTAACATCCGGATACTTAGGTATTGCCAAAACCATTGCCCGAATGACTAAACGGTATTACTGGCCAGGAATGTCTCGAGACATAAGCAAGTACGTCCGGAGTTGTCAGGTTTGTAACCGTTTTAAAGTCTCTCAACAAAAACCGAGTGGTCTTATGTACACAACACCTGCTGAGGAACCATGGGAGATTGTGTGTGCGGATTTTGTGGGACCATTGCCGCGATCTATGAAAGGCAACAATACGTTACTTGTTATGGTAGACAAGTTCACCAAATGGGTGGAGGCCGTCCCAATGAAAGCCGCGACTACTCCAGGCCTGATTAAAGCCATCAGAGAAAGGGTCATCACTCGCTTTGGAGTGCCGCGGGTATTTTTAACCGACAACGGATCCCAGTTTACCAGTCGGCAATTTCAAGAATTTTTGTCTGATCTGGGAACACGGCAACGACTAACCGCTCCTTATACCCCGCAGGAAAACCCCACGGAGAGGGTTAACCGAGTCCTGAAGACTATGATAGCTCAGTACGTGCAAGACAAGCAGCGCACATGGGATGAAAATTTGCCCGAACTGACCTTCGCCCTGAATACTAGTCAGCACGAATCCACCGGTTATTCTCCGGCTATGCTTAACTATGGTAGGGAGTTACGAGTACCACATGAATTCTCGACGTCTTTACCTCCAGAGGATCCTGCGGAGAACATCAACGTTCGTCAAAACCTATTTGAAATGGTGCGACTAAATTTGCAAAAGGCTAGTCAAGCACAAGCTCGTTATTATAATCCTCGAAGGCGCCCTTGGCACCCCAGTATTGGCGAACAGGTGTATAAGAGGTCACGAGTCCTTTCCTCAGGGGTAAACTATTTTGCGGAAAAACTGGCACCTCGTTACGATAGCCCTTATGAAGTCCTCAAGTTTATTTCTCCAGTAATTGTGCTATTACAAGGGAAGGGGAAGCAGAAAGGCAAGGAACACCGTTGTTGAGCTCACGTCCGAGATTTAAAAGGTTTTTATTCCGATCCAGTATCTAATGAAGAAGAACAAACTGCAGCTTTGGTCATTTGCACGCCAACCACGGTCAAGAGCAGACGTCGTCAAAGTATCCAGCATCCTGAAATTAATACCGAAAAGAAAATAATAATAAAAATATAAATAAATTGCTTCATCCAGGCAGTCGTTCGTTAGCTTTCCACCACACTGGACGTCCTGGACAGAGAGATAGTTGTTCGCTGACCACCGACCCAAGCAGTTCTATTATGGATCCCCGTCTAACAAGCGTACCCAACCATAACCAAGGAGGAAAGATTATTGACACTACCGGCGCTCACCGAAGTCCCCGTCATCAAAACTCTACGCGTGCTCCGAGTCCGAGGTTTGATCGTTTAGCCTCCGAACGTCCTTTGCCGTCTACGTCAAAACCAAAAGGTGATCGAGAACTGGAGGTCGACGTTTTTACACGACGACGCACCGCACCCTCAAAAGTTTTTGCACCCCGGCGGTCTGGTGAACCGCTATTTCTGGAACTAAGTACCAAACGAGCTAATGGCAAGGGCGTTGCGGAGCGCAATCCTGAAGCAGCATTTCCGATTAAACCCAGATTCCCAGAAAATGTAAGGTTGGCCAACGCCAGAGGAGCTAAAAAGGCAGCTGAGGAGAAGTGGCTGCTCCGAAACCAGCCGGTGGAGTTATCTATAACCAAGCCTTTCGCCTCAACGAAGATGATAGAGGTTCTGCCCACGCTCACCGCTGAAAGTAAAGCCACGAAATGGGTGAGTACAGCAGTTACTAAGACACCGCGGGACGTATTTATCGGGGAGGTACCTAATTGGGCATCCCATTCGCCCTCAAAGACATTTGTGGCCGCCATTTACCAACCATTGACAGACCCACCCGGAACTAGCCAACCAGTCGACCCACTACCGCCTGCGTCAATGGTAAAGAAATCCAGACCGGCAGCTGCGTCTACCCCATTTGATCCTTTGGAAGGCATCACGTTGAGCCGTGGGAACCACCAACGAACCTTTTTCATCAACAGACCTTGGGGACGGATCTCTGTAAGGATGAATAAGTCAGGGTCCCAGGCTGACTTGAAATTCCGTCAACATCGCAAGAAACTTTACTTGAAGTAGAGTAATTTTACCAACTGCCTTAGCCGAAAGCAATGTAAAGTTTGGTTAAAAAGTATTATTATTACTACTATGAATTAAAAAAAAAAAATGTTAAGTTTGGTTTAAAATTATTATTAAGGTTATTATTATGAATTAAATTTAAAGAAAAAAAAAAAAAAAAAAATACAAAAAAGGAAAAAAAAAAAATATATGATCCAAACATTTAATATGTAAAAAAACCTTAAGACGAGATGGTTCTCGTCTTCCGAAGTAAGGGAGGAATGTAACGAAGCGTTACACTTTTATCTGCCTGCCGAGCCCCCGAGCTACCGAACCGATATTATTCTATTGAATAATATATTACCGAACCAATTTAACCGCACCGAACCGATTTATTTAAAATAAATAATTAATTACCGAACCGATTATTTTAAATAAATAATAATTAACCGCACCGAACCCTCATCACACCGAACCCTGGGTTAATTCTATCATGCACCGAACCATACATTAATTCATTTATATTCGCCCGCACCGCGTCAACGAACAACTGCACAGGGTTTATGTGTTTACATACAATCACTGCACCCATGGTCGATTGCTTAACATACAACCACACACAGGAGACCAGATGGTGAATGAATACACTCATATAATCTCTTGTTCTTCTTCGTGGTTTTTCTGCATTTTCTCAGTTCACATGCGCGTTTTGCTGAAATATATAATAAAGGGAAGTTCGATTTGTCTGTACCAATATCGTGTACATAAGGGAGAAAACCATAACCAATAATAAAGATCTATTCTGGAACGGAATAGATGATATCGGCAAATAGAGACACGCTGTTATCAGAAGTTTCGCTATAATTTTTGGGTCTTTGACCTCTACCTTTTTGTTGGGGCTCTCCTCCGTTTTAAATTATTTTACCGCGATTGACTTTCTTCTGACATTTTGTTAGGAGCGGGGACCGAATCCCACACTGAATTTTTCACCTTGTGTTTCTTCTCAGCAAACGGTGAACGTACGCTATCTGCACACCGGGCACAGACTTGACTTTCTTTCCTTCAGCTTGCCGCTGTTGGTGGGGACCGAATCCCACACTGAATTTTTCACCTTGTGCTTCTTCTGAGCATACGGTGAACGTACGCTATCTGCACACCGGGCGCAGACTTGACTTTCCTTCAGCTTGCCGCTGTTGGCGGGGACCGAATCCCACACTGAATTTTTCACCTGGTGTTTCTTCTAAGCAAACGGTGAACATACGCTATCTGCACACCGGGCGCAGACTTGACTTTCCTTCAGCTTGCCGCTGTTGGCGGGGACCGAATCCCACACTGAATTTTTCACTTTGTACTTCTTCAAGGCATAGAGTGAACGTACGCTATCTGCACACCGGGGGCGGACACAGAATTTCCTATATATTTAATTGAATATATGAAGTACTCTGTTATTTATACATATAAGTCAACAGAATTATACATTTTTGTAAACAATTTAATTTCGAGTTAAATAAAATAAATACGTTGATTCGGAGTTTGGAAACTCTTAACCCAAGTTTTGTGCTTTCTTTGGGTAAAACCCTGGACACCAACGAGTCTACCTCAGCATCAGCAAAAAAGCATCACAAAATGGCGTCCCAGCAGGGACCCTAAGAAGTTTCTACCTTACTCCGACCGACCGACCGAGATTCTTCTAAAGGTACCACCGACCAACCGCCGTACACCGAATACCAGTAACCAAATCTCTTCCACCGTCCACGAATTCACATTTATTTAATCTTCTACCGATTGCAAGTTTAAACCGCCACATCATGTCCGACGCCGAAGATCAAGACGATCAGTTCCTGAGCCCGTATAAGAATTTAGGTTTCATTTATTTTCTTAAGAAAGTCGAGTTAATTGACATGCTGACTGCCCGGAATTTAGATGCAACCGGAACCATGCAAGCCTTACGACATCGCCTAAGCCGACATCTTAAAAAGGTTCGAGAACATAGTTCAACTCAAAATTTATGCGAACATTGGGAAGGTGTCATAGAAAAAAGAAACAACGAGGAACCTGTTACCGAAACGCCTCCCAGCAAACCTGTTCCACCGATAATCCCTTCGACTAGCAACTTGGAACCACACATGCCAGCACCAATAAGTGCTGAAGCCGAGGCCAAGACCGATGGATACGAGCAGATTACGATACCTGTTCCCCAGTTCTCATCGTTACTAATCGCCCCGTCTATTACTCAAGCAAACGAGTGCCCAAACCAAACAGGCGCGCTTCTAACACACACAGCGTGCGCAACACAACCTAATACACCTCCTGGGGACCAAAATTTCAATAAGCAGCTTCACGCCACGCGATTAACCGTAAGCTATGAGGCAGAAGTTATGAATACCATCCGCAAGTGGAATTTGAATTTCAACGCTACTGGCAGCCCATTATAATTCATTAAAAGGATGAAGGAATTAATGGAGGGCTATAACAAACCCAAGAGCGATGTATTAAGAGCGTTACCCGAAATCTTCCGAGGAACTGCCCTGGAGTGGTTACGCGTCAAAGGTTGGTTTTCATCATGGGATGAGTTCCACCAGGCTTTTATCCAGCAGTTCCTACCAGCTCGTTATGTATCGAGGTTGGAAGACAAAATTTTTCGCAGACGCCAGGGCCTTCGCGAAAAAGCAAAAGACTACCTCCTGGCTACGCAGTATTTGATTAGCCAGCATCCCAGTATGACCGTCGCCGACCGAATCGACCGCATTTTCGATAGCTTGAGGCCTGAATATAGATACTATATACGACGAAAGGACTTCGAAACGGTCGATGAATTAGCCTTATTAGCCGAAGAGTTTGTAGCAGTCAAAATTGACGAACGAAACCTGCGTCCGACGCCACCCACCAATTCACCATTCTCATCTTCAACCCGTGCTCCCGTAGTTGACTCACCATACGACCGACTCACACATTGCTGGAACTGCAAACAACGAGGTCATCGTAAGGAGGCCTGCCGCAGACCCTTCAAGCTATTTTCTTCCTTCTGCGGAGAGGACGGACGTTTATCCAAAAATTGTACCTGCCAACGAAACCTAGTAGCCGTTGTTAATACACCACCCGCTACCGACCCCCGATATTTCATTCCAATCAAATTGGACAATGAAATATACCACGCTTTACTAGATACAGGTTCGACGAAGACTTTTGTGGGGCAGAGATTAAGGGAAATATTCCGGAATTTGGCTCTGCCAATGCGAAGTGATACTCAAAGTATTCATTTAGCCAATGGAGCACCCGTAGTAACGTCAGAACACCACACTGTTACGCTTAACTTAGAAGATGTCCCGCTTACAGGAGAAATCACGTATTTGCCCGCACTCGACGGTGATGTCATTCTTGGGATGGATTTATTAAGCTAATCTGGACTCCAAATATTCATGGGAGGTAGAATCGTGACTGGCAAAGTAGATGGATCAAGCAGTTCTCACTGTGTGGCAACGTCACACCTTCCCGCAACCGACCAACGCATATTAGATGAGTTTTTGGGAAAAGAACTACCAAAGTTCGACCAGCTCAAGGGAATAGCGAAAGTCCCACCGCACCGTATTCGGCTTAAGGTGGAGGAACCTTTCAAACAGCGGTATTACCCGCGTAACCCAGCCATGCAAAAGATTATCGATGAGGAGGTTGACGAGTTGCTGAAAACGGGGAAAATAAGCCCGTCCAAAAGTCCCTACAGTTCCCCCGTCGTTCTAGTAAGAAAAAAGGAAGGATCCTGGAGAGTCTGTGTAGATTTTCGCCAGTTAAATGAAGTCTCCTACAAAGACGCTTATCCATTGCCATATATAGTGGCTATATTAGACAAATTAAGAGGTGCCAAGTTTATAACGACCATCGATTTAAAACAGGGCTATTATCAAATCGCTCTAGAGCCATCGTGTCGGCCCTATACCGCCTTCACTGTCCCGGGAAGGGGACTCTACGAATGGAACGTAATGCCTTGCGGCTTACATTCAGCGGGGGCAACCTTTCAAAGGGCGATGGACTCAATTTTCGGGCCGGAAATGTTAGATCATGTATTCGTCTATTTGGACGATATAATAGTCATAAGCAGTACGTTCGACCAGCATATCCAGCACCTATCAGAGGTATTCTCCAAACTTCGCGAAGCCAACCTCAAAATAAATATCGCAAAATGCAATTTTTGCGGGGAGAATTTAAAGTTTCTGGGCCATGTCGTGAGCAAGGACGGAATCCAAACCGACCCCGATAAAGTAGCAGCCGTTCAGGAGCTAAAAGCTCCGACTAATGTTAAGGAGTTACGCCGGATCTTGGGGATTTGTTCATGGTACCGTCGTTTCATAAAAAGACTTTTCGAGTGTCACCACGCCTTTAACCGGACTATTAAAGAAAAGTGTTAAATGGCATTGGGAGGACTCACAACAGGCGGCGTTCTATACTCTTAAAACCAGGCTCACCGAAGCACCGGTACTGGCTTGTCCAAATTTCGACCTACCCTTCACGTTGCAAACTGATGCCAGCAATTTCGACCTAGGGATCGTATTGACTCAAACGATGGAAGGGAGCGAGATGGTGATTGCTTGCGCCAGCCGTACCCTCACCGATTTGGAGCAAAAGTATGCTGCTACAGAAAAGGAGTGTCTGGCCATATTATGGCGAATTCGGAAGATGCGGCCTTACTTGGAGGGTTACCATTTCTTTGTCATAACGGACCATCACTCCCTTAAGTGGCTCCATTCTTTGGAAAACCCATCAGGCAGATTGGCACGTTGGGCCCTGGAGCTCCAGCAGTACGACTTTGACATCCAATACCGCAAAGGAGCAATGAATGTTGTTGCCGATGCATTGTCCCGAGACCCTTTACCGATTACCGAATGCGATAAAATAGCATCTTCCCGAGACGCAACGCCAGGCCATGATTCAAAAGAAAATTTTTGAAATCGAAAGGAATCCCGCTAATTTCCCTGACTATAAAATAGTGGATAAACAATTGTACCGCCAAGCCGTTAGCCTCCACACAAGAATTTGATTGGAAACTTTGTGTGCCTTTAACCGACCGAAGCCAATTGTTATATGAGAATCACGACGCCGTAACATCCGGATACTTAGGTATTGCCAAAACCATTGCCCGAATGACTAAACGGTATTACTGGCCAGGAATGTCTCGAGACATAAGCAAGTACGTCCGGAGTTGTCAGGTTTGTAACCGTTTTAAAGTCTCTCAACAAAAACCGAGTGGTCTTATGTACACAACACCTGCTGAGGAACCATGGGAGATTGTGTGTGCGGATTTTGTGGGACCATTGCCGCGATCTATGAAAGGCAACAATACGTTACTTGTTATGGTAGACAAGTTCACCAAATGGGTGGAGGCCGTCCCAATGAAAGCCGCGACTACTCCAGGCCTGATTAAAGCCATCAGAGAAAGGGTCATCACTCGCTTTGGAGTGCCGCGGGTATTTTTAACCGACAACGGATCCCAGTTTACCAGTCGGCAATTTCAAGAATTTTTGTCTGATCTGGGAATACGGCAACGACTAACCGCTCCTTATACCCCGCAGGAAAACCCCACGGAGAGGGTTAACCGAGTCCTGAAGACTATGATAGCTCAGTACGTGCAAGACAAGCAGCGCACATGGGATGAAAATTTGCCCGAACTGACCTTCGCCCTGAATACTAGTCAGCACGAATCCACCGGTTATTCTCCGGCTATGCTTAACTATGGTAGGGAGTTACGAGTACCACATGAATTCTCGACGTCTTTACCTCCAGAGGATCCTGCGGAGAACATCAACGTTCGTCAAGAGCGGATGAAAGCCCTATTTGAAATGGTGCGACTAAATTTGCAAAAGGCTAGTCAAGCACAAGCTCGTTATTATAATCCTCGAAGGCGCCCTTGGCACCCCAGTATTGGCGAACAGGTGTATAAGAGGTCACGAGTCCTTTCCTCAGGGGTAAACTATTTTGCGGAAAAACTGGCACCTCGTTACGATAGCCCTTATGAAGTCCTCAAGTTTATTTCTCCAGTAATTGTGCTATTACAAGGGAAGGGGAAGCAGAAAGGCAAGGAACACCGTTGTTGAGCTCACGTCCGAGATTTAAAAGGTTTTTATTCCGATCCAGTATCTAATGAAGAAGAACAAACTGCAGCTTTGGTCATTTGCACGCCAACCACGGTCAAGAGCAGACGTCGTCAAAGTATCCAGCATCCTGAAATTAATACCGAAAAGAAAATAATAATAAAAATATAAATAAATTGCTTCATCCAGGCAGTCGTTCGTTAGCTTTCCACCACACTGGACGTCCTGGACAGAGAGATAGTTGTTCGCTGACCACCGACCCAAGCAGTTCTATTATGGATCCCCGTCTAACAAGCGTACCCAACCATAACCAAGGAGGAAAGATTATTGACACTACCGGCGCTCACCGAAGTCCCCGTCATCAAAACTCTACGCGTGCTCCGAGTCCGAGGTTTGATCGTTTAGCCTCCGAACGTCCTTTGCCGTCTACGTCAAAACCAAAAGGTGATCGAGAACTGGAGGTCGACGTTTTTACACGACGACGCACCGCACCCTCAAAAGTTTTTGCACCCCGGCGGTCTGGTGAACCGCTATTTCTGGAACTAAGTACCAAACGAGCTAATGGCAAGGGCGTTGCGGAGCGCAATCCTGAAGCAGCATTTCCGATTAAACCCAGATTCCCAGAAAATGTAAGGTTGGCCAACGCCAGAGGAGCTAAAAAGGCAGCTGAGGAGAAGTGGCTGCTCCGAAACCAGCCGCTGGAGTTATCTATAACCAAGCCTTTCGCCTCAACGAAGATGATAGAGGTTCTGCCCACGCTCACCGCTGAAAGTAAAGCCACGAAATGGGTGAGTACAGCAGTTACTAAGACACCGCGGGACGTATTTATCGGGGAGGTACCTAATTGGGCATCCCATTCGCCCTCAAAGACATTTGTGGCCGCCATTAACCAACCATTGACAGACCCACCCGGAACTAGCCAACCAGTCGACCCACTACCGCCTGCGTCAATGGTAAAGAAATCCAGACCGGCAGCTCCGTCTACCCCATTTGATCCTTTGGAAGGCATCACGTTGAGCCGTGGGAACCACCAACGAACCTTTTTCATCAACAGACCTTGGGGACGGATCTCTGTAAGGATGAATAAGTCAGGGTCCCAGGCTGACTTGAAATTCCGTCAACATCGCAAGAAACTTTACTTGAAGTAGAGTAATTTTACCAACTGCCTTAGCCGAAAGCAATGTAAAGTTTGGTTAAAAAGTATTATTATTACTACTATGAATTAAAAAAAAAAAATGTTAAGTTTGGTTTAAAATTATTATTAAGGTTATTATTATGAATTAAATTTAAAGAAAAAAAAAAAAAAAAAATACAAAAAAGGAAAAAAAAAAAATATATCATCCAAACATTTAATATGTAAAAAAACCTTAAGACGAGATGGTTCTCGTCTTCCGAAGTAAGGGAGGAATGTAACGAAGCGTTACACTTTTATCTGCCTGCCGAGCCCCCCGAGCTACCGAACCGATATTATTCTATTGAATAATATATTACCGAACCAATTTAACCGCACCGAACCGATTTATTTAAAATAAATAATTAATTACCGAACCGATTATTTTAAATAAATAATAATTAACCGCACCGAACCCTCATCACACCGAACCCTGGGTTAATTCTATCATGCACCGAACCATACATTAATTCATTTATATTCGCCCGCACCGCGTCAACGAACAACTGCACAGGGTTTATGTGTTTACATACAATCACTGCACCCATGGTCGATTGCTTAACATACAACCACACACAGGAGACCAGATGGTGAATGAATACACTCATATAATCTCTTGTTCTTCTTCGTGGTTTTTCTGCATTTTCTCAGTTCACATGCGCGTTTTGCTGAAATATATAATAAAGGGAAGTTCGATTTGTCTGTACCAATATCGTGTACATAAGGGAGAAAACCATAACCAATAATAAAGATCTATTCTGGAACGGAATAGATGATATCGGCAAATAGAGACACGCTATTATCAGAAGTTTCGCTATAATTTTTGGGTCTTTGACCTCTACCTTTTTGTTGGGGCTCTCCTCCGTTTTAAATTATTTTACCGCGATTGACTTTCTTCTGACATTTTGTTAGGAGCGGGGACCGAATCCCACACTGAATTTTTCACCTTGTGCTTCTTCTCAGCAAACGGTGAACGTACGCTATCTGCACACCGGGCACAGACTTGACTTTCTTTCCTTCAGCTTGCCGCTGTTGGTGGGGACCGAATCCCACACTGAATTTTTCACCTTGTGCTTCTTCTGAGCATACGGTGAACGTACGCTATCTGCACACCGGGCGCAGACTTGACTTTCCTTCAGCTTGTCGCTGTTGGCGGGGACCGAATCCCACACTGAATTTTTCACCTTGTGCTTCTTCTAAGCATACGGTGAACGTACGCTATCTGCACACCGGGCGCAGACTTGACTTTCCTTCAGCTTGCCGCTGTTGGCGGGGACCGAATCCCACACTGAATTTTTCACCTGGTGTTTCTTCTAAGCAAACGGTGAACATACGCTATCTGCACACCGGGCGCAGACTTGACTTTCCTTCAGCTTGCCGCTGTTGGCGGGGACCGAATCCCACACTGAATTTTTCACTTTGTACTTCTTCAAGGCATAGAGTGAACGTACGCTATCTGCACACCGGGGGCGGACACAGAATTTCCTATATATTTAATTGAATATATGAAGTACTCTGTTATTTATACATATAAGTCAACCGAATTATACATTTTTGTAAACAATTTAATTTCGAGTTAAATAAAATAAATACGTTGATTCGGAGTTTGGAAACTCTTAACCCAAGTTTTGTGCTTTCTTTGGGTAAAACCCTGGACACCGACGAGTCTACCTCAGCATCAGCAAAAAAGCATCACAAAATGGCGTCCCAGCAGGGACCCTAAGAAGTTTCTACCTTACTCCGACCGACCGACCGAGATTCTTCTAAAGGTACCACCGACCAACCGCCGTACACCGAATACCAGTAACCAAATCTCTTCCACCGTCCACGAATTCACATTTATTTAATCTTCTACCGATTGCAAGTTTAAACCGCCACATCATGTCCGACGCCGAAGATCAAGACGATCAGTTCCTGAGCCCGTATAACAATTTAGGTTTCATTTATTTTCTTAAGAAAGTCGAGTTAATTGACATGCTGACTGCCCGGAATTTAGATGCAACCGGAACCATGCAAGCCTTACGACATCGCCTAAGCCGACATCTTAAAAAGGTTCGAGAACATAGTTCAACTCAAAATTTATGCGAACATTGGGAAGGTGTCATAGAAAAAAGAAACAACGAGGAACCTGTTACCGAAACGCCTCCCAGCAAACCTGTTCCACCGATAATCCCTTCGACTAGCAACTTGGAACCACACATGCCAGCACCAATAAGTGCTGAAGCCGAGGCCAAGACCGATGGATACGAGCAGATTACGATACCTGTTCCCCAGTTCTCATCGTTACTAATCGCCCCGTCTATTACTCAAGCAAACGAGTGCCCAAACCAAACAGGCGCGCTTCTAACACACACAGCGTGCGCAACACAACCTAATACACCTCCTGGGGACCAAAATTTCAATAAGCAGCTTCACGCCACGCGATTAACCGTAAGCTATGAGGCAGAAGTTATGAATACCATCCGCAAGTGGAATTTGAATTTCAACGCTACTGGCAGCCCATTATAATTCATTAAAAGGATGAAGGAATTAATGGAGGGCTATAACAAACCCAAGAGCGATGTATTAAGAGCGTTACCCGAAATCTTCCGAGGAACTGCCCTGGAGTGGTTACGCGTCAAAGGTTGGTTTTCATCATGGGATGAGTTCCACCAGGCTTTTATCCAGCAGTTCCTACCAGCTCGTTATGTATCGAGGTTGGAAGACAAAATTTTTCGCAGACGCCAGGGCCTTCGCGAAAAAGCAAAAGACTATCTCCTGGCTACGCAGTATTTGATTAGCTAGCATCCCAGTATGACCGTCGCCGACCGAATCGACCGCATTTTCGATAGCTTGAGGCCTGAATATAGATACTATATACGACGAAAGGACTTCGAAACGGTCGATGAATTAGCCTTATTAGCCGAAGAGTTTGTAGCAGTCAAAATTGACGAACGAAACCTGCGTCCGACGCCACCCACCAATTCACCATTCTCATCTTCAACCCGTGCTCCCGTAGTTGACTCACCATACGACCGACTCACACATTGCTGGAACTGCAAACAACGAGGTCATCGTAAGGAGGCCTGCCGCAGACCCTTCAAGCTATTTTGTTCCTTCTGCGGAGAGGACGGACGTTTATCCAAAAATTGTACCTGCCAACGAAACCTAGTAGCCGTTGTTAATACACCACCCGCTACCGACCCCGATATTTCATTCCAATCAAATTGGACAATGAGGTATACCACGCTTTACTAGATACAGGTTCGACGAAGACTTTTGTGGGGCAGAGATTAAGGGAAATATTCCGGAATTTGGCTCTGCCAATGCGAAGGGATACTCAAAGTATTCATTTAGCCAATGGAGCACCCGTAGTAACGTCAGAACACCACACTGTTACGCTTAACTTAGGAGATGTCCCGCTTACAGGAGAAATCACGTATTTGCCCGCACTCGACGGTGATGTCATTCTTGGGATGGATTTATTAAGCTAATCTGGACTCCAAATATTCATGGGAGGTAGAATCGTGACTGGCAAAGTAGATGGATCAAGCAGTTCTCACTGTGTGGCAACGTCACACCTTCCCGCAACCGACCAACGCATATTAGATGAGTTTTTGGGAAAAGAACTACCAAAGTTCGACCAGCTCAAGGGAATAGCGAAAGTCCCACCGCACCGTATTCGGCTTAAGGTGGAGGAACCTTTCAAACAGCGGTATTACCCGCGTAACCCAGCCATGCAAAAGATTATCGATGAGGAGGTTGACGAGTTGCTGAAAACGGGGAAAATAAGCCCGTCCAAAAGTCCCTACAGTTCCCCCGTCGTTCTAGTAAGAAAAAAGGAAGGATCCTGGAGAGTCTGTGTAGATTTTCGCCAGTTAAATGAAGTCTCCTACAAAGACGCTTATCCATTGCCATATATAGTGGCTATATTAGACAAATTAAGAGGTGCCAAGTTTATAACGACCATCGATTTAAAACAGGGCTATTATCAAATCGCTCTAGAGCCATCGTGTCGGCCCTATACCGCCTTCACTGTCCCGGGAAGGGGACTCTACGAATGGAACGTAATGCCTTGCGGCTTACATTCAGCGGAGGCAACCTTTCAAAGGGCGATGGACTCAATTTTCGGGCCGGAAATGTTAGATCATGTATTCGTCTATTTGGACGATATAATAGTCATAAGCAGTACGTTCGACCACCATATCCAGCACCTATCAGAGGTATTCTCCAAACTTCGCGAAGCCAACCTCAAAATAAATATCGCAAAATGCAATTTTTGCGGGGAGAATTTAAAGTTTCTGGGCCATGTCGTGAGCAAGGACGGAATCCATACCGACCCCGATAAAGTAGCAGCCGTTCAGGAGCTAAAAGCTCCGACTAATGTTAAGGAGTTACGCCGGATCTTGGGGATTTGTTCATGGTACCGTCGTTTCATAAAAGACTTTTCGAGTGTCACCACGCCTTTAACCGGACTATTAAAGAAAAGTGTTAAATGGCATTGGGAGGACTCACAACAGGCGGCGTTCTATACTCTTAAAACCAGGCTCACCGAAGCACCGGTACTGGCTTGTCCAAATTTCGACCTACCCTTCACGTTGCAAACTGATGCCAGCAATTTCGGCCTAGGGATCGTATTGACTCAAACGATGGAAGGGAGCGAGAAGGTAATTGCTTGCGCCAGCCGTACCCTCACCGATTTGGAGCAAAAGTATGCTGCTACAGAAAAGGAGTGTCTGGCCTTATTATGGGGAATTCGGAAGATGCGGCCTTACTTGGAAGGTTACCATTTCTTTGTCATAACGGACCATCACTCCCTTAAGTGGCTCCATTCTTTGGAAAACCCATCAGGCAGATTGGCACGTTGGGCCCTGGAGCTCCAGCAGTACGACTTTGGCATCCAATACCGCAAAGGAGCAATGAATGTTGTTGCCGATGCATTGTCCCGAGACCCTTTACCGATTACCGAATGCGATAAAATAGCATCTTCCCGAGACGCAACGCCAGGCCAGGATTCAAAAGAAAATTTTTGAAATCGAAAGGAATCCCGCTAATTTCCCTGACTATAAAATAGTAGATAAACAATTGTACCGCCAAGCCGTTAGCCTCCACACAAGAATTTGATTGGAAACTTTGTGTGCCTTTAACCGACCGAAGCCAATTGTTATATGAGAATCACGACGCCGTAACATCCGGATACTTAGGTATTGCCAAAACCATTGCCCGAATGACTAAACGGTATTACTGGCCAGGAATGTCTCGAGACATAAGCAAGTACGTCCGGAGTTGTCAGGTTTGTAACCGTTTTAAAGTCTCTCAACAAAAACCGAGTGGTCTTATGTACACAACACCTGCTGAGGAACCATGGGAGATTGTGTGTGCGGATTTTGTGGGACCATTGCCGCGATCTATGAAAGGCAACAATACGTTACTTGTTATGGTAGACAAGTTCACCAAATGGGTGGAGGCCGTCCCAATGAAAGCCGCGACTACTCCAGGCCTGATTAAAGCCATCAGAGAAAGGGTCATCACTCGCTTTGGAGTGCCGCGGGTATTTTTAACCGACAACGGATCCCAGTTTACCAGTCGGCAATTTCAAGAATTTTTGTCTGATCTGGGAACACGGCAACGACTAACCGCTCCTTATACCCCGCAGGAAAACCCCACGGAGAGGGTTAACCGAGTCCTGAAGACTATGATAGCTCAGTACGTGCAAGACAACCAGCGCACATGGGATGAAAATTTGCCCGAACTGACCTTCGCCCTGAATACTAGTCAGCACGAATCCACCGGTTATTCTCCGGCTATGCTTAACTATGGTAGGGAGTTACGAGTACCACATGAATTCTCGACGTCTTTACCTCCAGAGGATCCTGCGGAGAACATCAACGTTCGTCAAGAGCGGATGAAAGCCCTATTTGAAATGGTGCGACTAAATTTGCAAAAGGCTAGTCAAGCACAAGCTCGTTATTATAATCCTCGAAGGCGCCCTTGGCACCCCAGTATTGGCGAACAGGTGTATAAGAGGTCACGAGTCCTTTCCTCAGGGGTATACTATTTTGCGGAAAAACTGGCACCTCGTTACGATAGCCCTTATGAAGTCCTCAAGTTTATTTCTCCAGTAATTGTGCTATTACAAGGGAAGGGGAAGCAGAAAGGCAAGGAACACCGTTGTCGAGCTCACGTCCGAGATTTAAAAGGTTTTTATTCCGATCCAGTATCTAATGAAGAAGAACAAACTGCAGCTTTGGTCATTTGCACGCCAACCACGGTCAAGAGCAGACGTCGTCAAAGTATCCAGCATCCTGAAATTAATACCGAAAAGAAAATAATAATAAAAATATAAATAAATTGCTTCATCCAGGCAGTCGTTCGTTAGCTTTCCACCACACTGGACGTCCTGGACAGAGAGATAGTTGTTCGCTGACCACCGACCCAAGCAGTTCTATTATGGATCCCCGTCTAACAAGCGTACCCAACCATAACCAAGGAGGAAAGATTATTGACACTACCGGCGCTCACCGAAGTCCCCGTCATCAAAACTCTACGCGTGCTCCGAGTCCGAGGTTTGATCGTTTAGCCTCCGAACGTCCTTTGCCGTCTACGTCAAAACCAAAAGGTGATCGAGAACTGGAGGTCGACGTTTTTACACGACGACGCACCGCACCCTCAAAAGTTTTTGCACCCCGGCGGTCTGGTGAACCGCTATTTCTGGAACTAAGTACCAAACGAGCTAATGGCAAGGGCGTTGCGGAGCGCAATCCTGAAGCAGCATTTCCGATTAAACCCAGATTCCCAGAAAATGTAAGGTTGGCCAACGCCAGAGGAGCTAAAAAGGCAGCTGAGGAGAAGTGGCTGCTCCGAAACCAGCCGGTGGAGTTATCTATAACCAAGCCTTTCGCCTCAACGAAGATGATAGAGGTTCTGCCCACGCTCACCGCTGAAAGTAAAGCCACGAAATGAGTGAGTACAGCAGTTACTAAGACACCGCGGGACGTACTTATCGGGGAGGTACCTAATTGGGCATCCCATTCGCCCTCAAAGACATTTGTGGCCGCCATTAACCAACCATTGACAGACCCACCCGGAACTAGCCAACCAGTCGACCCACTACCGCCTGCGTCAATGGTAAAGAAATCCAGACCGGCAGCTCCGTCTACCCCATTTGATCCTTTGGAAGGCATCACGTTGAGCCGTGGGAACCACCAACGAACCTTTTTCATCAACAGACCTTGGGGACGGATCTCTGTAAGGATGAATAAGTCAGGGTCCCAGGCTGACTTGAAATTCCGTCAACATCGCAAGAAACTTTACTTGAAGTAGAGTAATTTTACCAACTGTCTTAGCCGAAAGCAATGTAAAGTTTGGTTAAAAAGTATTATTATTACTACTATGAATTAAAAAAAAAATGTTAAGTTTGGTTTAAAATTATTATTAAGGTTATTATTATGAATTAAATTTAAAGAAAAAAAAAAAAAAAAATACAAAAAAGGAAAAAAAAAAATGGATATATCATCCAAACATTTAATATGTAAAAAAACCTTAAGACGAGATGGTTCTCGTCTTCCGAAGTAAGGGAGGAATGTAACGAAGCGTTACACTTTTATCTGCCTGCCGAGCCCCCCGAGCTACCGAACCGATATTATTCTATTGAATAATATATTACCGAACCAATTTAACCGCACCGAACCAATTTATTTAAAATAAATAATTAATTACCGAACCGATTATTTTAAATAAATAATAATTAACCGCACCGAACCCTCATCACACCGAACCCTGGGTTAATTCTATCATGCACCGAACCATACATTAATTCATTTATATTCGCCCGCACCGCGTCAACGAACAACTGCACAGGGTTTATGTGTTTACATACAATCACTGCACCCATGGTCGATTGCTTAACATACAACCACACACAGGAGACCAGATGGTGAATGAATACACTCATATAATCTCTTGTTCTTCTTCGTGGTTTTTCTGCATTTTCTCAGTTCACATGCGCGTTTTGCTGAAATATATAATAAAGGGAAGTTCGATTTGTCTGTACCAATATCGTGTACATAAGGGAGAAAACCATAACCAATAATAAAGATCTATTCTGGAACGGAATAGATGATATCGGCAAATAGAGACACGCTGTTATCAGAAGTTTCGCTATAATTTTTGGGTCTTTGACCTCTACCTTTTTGTTGGGGCTCTCCTCCGTTTTAAATTATTTTACCGCGATTGACTTTCTTCTGACATTTTGTTAGGAGCGGGGACCGAATCCCACACTGAATTTTTCACCTTGTGCTTCTTCTCAGCAAACGGTGAACGTACGCTATCTGCACACCGGGCACAGACTTGACTTTCTTTCCTTCAGCTTGCCGCTGTTGGTGGGGACCGAATCCCACACTGAATTTTTCACCTTGTGCTTCTTCTGAGCATACGGTGAACGTACGCTATCTGCACACCGGGCGCAGACTTGACTTTCCTTCAGCTTGTCGCTGTTGGCGGGGACCGAATCCCACACTGAATTTTTCACCTTGTGCTTCTTCTAAGCATACGGTGAACGTACGCTATCTGCACACCGGGCGCAGACTTGACTTTCCTTCAGCTTGCCGCTGTTGGCGGGGACCGAATCCCACACTGAATTTTTCACCTGGTGTTTCTTCTAAGCATACGGTGAACATACGCTATCTGCACACCGGGCGCAGACTTGACTTTCCTTCAGCTTGCCGCTGTTGGCGGGGACCGAACCCACACTGAATTTTTCACTTTGTACTTCTTCAAGGCATAGAGTGAACGTACGCTATCTGCACACCGGGTGCGGACACAGAATTTCCTATAGCTTGCCGCTGTAGGCGGGGACTATTCCCATTTATTTGTATATGAAATAATCTGTTAGTTATGTTAGGAAAATATTTAATTGAATATATGAAGTACTCTGTTATTTATACATATAAGTCAACCGAATTATACATTTTTGTAAGCAATTTAATTTCGAGTTAAATAAAATAAATACGTTGATTCGGAGTTTGGAAACTCTTAACCCAAGTTTTGTGCTTTCTTTGGGTAAAACCCAGGACACCGACGAGTCTACCTCAGCATCAGCAAAAAAGCATTACAAAAGACATCTATCTAAAAATCGCAAGTATTTTAAATGTGAATTACCAGGTCACCTACTGTTTCATTGTGATCAATTCAGAGCAATGTCGATGAACGATCGAAAAGAATTTGTGCAAAAGAAGCATTTGTGTGAATCATGTTTCAGCTCAAATCATTTAGGAAATAATTGTTCTAGAGATTCTGTCCTCACTGCCCAGATCAACGGCATAACAGTTCAATTTGTCCAGGAAACAAACAACCGAAATCAAAAGGACCAATAAGATTATCTGGTGAATCGAAGTAACACCTAACACAAGCTGGTGGACACAATGACCTCGGTGTGTCCCATTCTTCTATACCATATTCATCATTATTTGGACATCATCAGGACGGTGACTCAGGGATAAGATTGGCTTTGCTGGCAACTGCCCAAGTTCGATTGAGAGTTGGCCCATTTACAACCCATCCTATTCGAGCGTTGTGTGATTCTGGTTCTCAAGTAAATCTTATATCAAAAAGAATTGTTCAAACTGATGTACTGCCAACGAGACAGTGTAATATGCGGATTTTAGGAGTTAACAGCTTATCAATGCACCCAGTTAAAAGAATAGTATGTTGTCAACTGCTTTCTCGTTTCAATGATAGAGCAATAGCAGAAATTGAGTAACTTGTGGTACCAGAGTTATCTATATGATTATTACCAAATACACGTGATTTGGTTCCAAGTGATATTCGACTGAAATTAGCTGATCCAGTTTTTCATATACATGTTACTTGGTGCTGGAGTTTGGGCGATAATTATTCAAGATATCATGTCAACCAATGAATATGGCATCATTTTTCAAAGCTCACGACTAGGGTTATTAGTATATGGTGGTGGTGTATGGCCATTAGAAGAAGCAAAGGTGTGTTCAGCGTTTGGACATTTAAAAGAAGAACTTTCATCTTTATTGCATCGATTTTGGGAAATAGAAGATATTCCTGAAGTTAAAGTATAGACTTTTGAGCAAGAGCAGTGTGACAAATTCTTTATGGCCCATTATAAACGAACAACACAAGGCAGATATGTTCTTGGCATTCCATTTCGCAGCGATATAGACGAAATAGGATCATCACGTGATATAGATCTGCGACGTCTACACGCATTAGAACGTCGGTTTGAGCGTGAGCCTTTATTGCGTGAAAAATATGTTTCTAGTATCAACGATATGTTGAAAGCAAGCCATTTACGTGAAGTAGATCGTGAACCAAGAGGATGGTGCTACTATATTCCAAACCATTCCGTTACTCGTAAATTTCGAGTAGTTTTTGATGCATCGTGTAAGACAAGTCTTGGTATCTCCCTAAACGAAGCCCAAATGATTGTCGAAAAATTGCAAGATGATTTGTTCGACCTGATTATGCGGTTTCGAACACATCGAATTGGAATCAAGACCGATGTTAAAAAAATGTATCTTCAAGTTGAAGTTATTAAAGAACAATGGGATGTCCAACGGATTGTTTGGAGATCAGATCCAAAAGAAGAGGTAAAAGAATATTGGTTTACAAGGGTGACCTTTGGGATGGCTTCGGCACCCCATTGCGCAGTTCGTGCAATGGTTCAGTGTGCACGAGACCAAAAAGATATATTTCCACAATGGCACGAACAATAGAAAAAGACTTCTACATGGACGATGGTATAACAGGCGCAAAAATTGAAGAAGAAGCGCGCACTCTATGTATCGAAATGAAAATGATACATACGTGGGTTTCCATTAAGTAAATGGCATTCCAATGGTGTCAATGTTGTACCAACAGAATCAACATCGACAACAGCAGAAGTAGAGTTGGGAGAAATAAATGATACAACGGTCCTGGGTCTTAGGTGGCTACCTAGCACTGATGAACTGACTTTCAAATTTCAGCTCCAGTCACCTGAAGAGGAGCAAAAGATGACCATGCGTGATATACTAAGGCAAATTGCACAGTTATTTGATCCAAATGGTTATTTGGGTCCAGCTATTGTCGGGGCGAAAATTTGTATGCAATGTTGGGATACACGAGTATCAGAAAAAATAGGCCATGATTGGTTAGAATTCCAATCGCAGTTACCTAAACTTGCGCGCATTCGGATACCACGCTGGCTTAGAACTGCACCTTGATACAGGTCAACACTCCATGGATTCGCTGATGCATCCGAATCAGCTTACGGAGCAGTTTTTATGTCAGAGGTGACCAAGGAAACAAGACTATGTGCACCCTACTCGCATCCTGATCTCGAGTGGCCCCTGTCAAAACAGTGTCAATACCACGCTTGGAACTATGTGCTGCGGTGCTGCTTAGTGAACTATTAGGCGTTGTAAGGAAGGCATGTTGTTTCGAACTGTGTTGTGGCCCGATTGGTCAATAGTATTGCATTGGATGGAGAAAGATTCAGAAAATCTTAAACCATTTGTGCATAATCGCATTTAAACAATCCATAAATTGACAGCTGACTGTGAGTGGCGACATGTACCTACTGTTGACAATCCATCTGATTCTTTATGTCGTAGTGTGGCACCAGAAAAGCTAGAATCACTGAGGCTGTGGTATAACGGCCCTGATTGGTTGGCGAAAAATGAATATGAATGGCCGACCCAAAGACCAGAATTTTCAATACTAATTGAGAGAGAAACACATGCTGAGATAAGGTCAAATTGGATAGAAATGGCTAACAATAAAAAACTGCGACCGATACAAAAGGCTTTTGTCAACGTTGCTGTATTCGAAATTCGTGGCGAGAATAATTTGAGGAATACTAAGTCGATTTGCTAACCCGAACATCGTCTTGGCGTCGTCTCATTCGACGAACAGCTTGGCTTTGGCGATTCATAGATAATTCTAGGTTACGAGGAGAAAATAAGTGTAGACGACAGACCGGTGACCTCACTGAATCAGAAGAAGAAATAGCAATTATTTCATGGGTTAAACGAGAGCAAACAGTGTATTATGGACTAGAATTAAAGGCTTTACGGCATGGGGAAAACAGTCCAATAAAAAGTCAATTGCTAAGACTCAATCCTTTCATTGATGAAAAAGACATAATGCGAGTTGGTGGTCGATTTGAGCATTCAACATTGTCATACGAGCAGAAGCATCCCATTATTCTCTCAGATTTAAGTCATTTGGCTCAACTACTTATAAGGGATGCACACGAGCAGACATTGCATGGCGGATTTCAAGTCATGGCAGCAGCCTTACGGCAAAATTTTTGGATAACTAATCTTAGACGTGCAGTTCGCACACAAACTTCTCGGTGCTTTCCATGTCTACGGCAAACACACAAACTGTGTGAGCAAATTATGGGAAATCTTCCAGCAGATCGTGTACAACAGAGTCCACCATTTGCACATAGTGGTGTTGACTATGTGGGTCCTTTTGAGGTTAAAGCACGCGGTGGAAGATGCAGAATAGTTGAGAAGAAGTATTTTGCGCTGTTTGTCTGTATGTCAACAAAAGCTGTTCACCTCGAACTAGTTGAAGATTTATCCTCAACGGCATTTATTGCAGCATTCCTTCGAATAACTGGCATTCGTGGTAGCTGCACTCATTTGTGGAGCGATAATGGGACATGTTTCGTCGGCGCAGAAAAAGAATTGGGGCAAATGGTGAATAGTTGGTCACAGATAGATTCCGATACATACAAACAATTAAGAGAATTAAGAGTGAAGTGGCATTTCATTACGCCTTCAGCACCACACCAAGGGGGTCTTTGGGAGTCAAAGATGAAGGCTACGAAATATCATTTGCGGCGAGTTGTAGGGAAACAAAAATTAACAAGTAGCTGTTTTCAAACTCTGTTGGCGCAGATAAGTGCAATTTTGAATTCACGGACACTTACTGCTTTATCTGATGATCCAGATGATTTAAATTTTTTGTCCCCTGGGCACCTTATTTGCGGAAGACCTCTTGAGCAATTGTTTGGGGAGCGAATGGAAGAAACGCCAAAAAATGCTCTGCGACGATATGCAATTACGCAGCATATGTCCCAATCATTTTGGAAGCAGTGGAATCAAACGTATTTGAATGAACTTCAACAACGACCGAAATGGAAAATAGCAAAACAAAATTTGAAGGTGGGTGATCTAGTGTTGATTAAGGATGATAACACAGCACCAACTTTTTGGCCAACAGGTCGTATCATAAGAACGTTCCCTGGAAAAGATAGTCACACAAGAACTGTTGAATTACAAGTAGCAGGCAAGAAACGACGAACGATGAGGCCAGTACAGAAATTGATTTATGTCGATAGTTCAGCTAGTAGAAGATTAGACAGTAAAAGTATCTTTTACCCATTTACCTTTTGGGTCCTTATTGAAGTCATCGCAAATCCTTAATTTCAATACAATTATTTATTTATTTTCTGATTATAACCAAATCAAGAACGAAGTTATCAATTTCATTAAACAAACAATAATATGTAATAAAAATGATAGACATTACAATCAAACTAGAACAAAATAATAATAATACTAAGTATAGCTGGACCTTAAAGTGACTATTCACATCCACACTCAAAGTTATTCACTGCATCGCTCCACTTTCGGACATTACCGCATTCTGACGTATGTATATGATTAGCAGTGGCTGCTGCGCAATACACCACCACCATATACTAATAACCCTAGTCGTGAGATTTGAAAAATGATGCAATATTCATTGGTTGACATGATATCTTCAATAATTATCGCCCAAACTCCAGCACCAAGTAATGGCTAAAACAGATGTGCAGCGAGTCTGCACGCATCTCTGCATGCAGAGCTGCACACGAAACACATGTGCATAGTTTCTGACATTCATGATGCATAGTTTTGTCAAACAAATACATGAAAGCACAGCGTTGCTGATGTCACACAATAGTGTTGGAATGAGATTTTCTTCGTTGGACGATGGTAGGGTGGCAACGCCGGCTTCATGGATTCTTAAACAAAAATCACCACCACAAACAAATTTTTTGAAAGAATGGCAGGTGATGTCAATATGAGTAATGCCAAATAGCAATTATTTAGAAATTTTCGTTTTTCAGTTGTGGCTGCAATGAAACTAGGCAGCAAATTTAGAAATAGAGACATCGTGCAGCGCTGCGCTGCATGCAGACTTTGAGTGAATCGGCTCCCATAAGAACCTGTGTAATTTAATAATAAATTTAATAATAAATAATGGAAAAAGCTGCACATCTGTTTTAGGCATAAGATGTCAATGGGTGCGGGTATATGAAAAACTGGATCTGCTAATAATCGTATAGATAACTCTGGTACCACAAGTTACTCAGTTTCTGCTATTGCTCTATCATTGAAACGAGAAAGCAGTTGACAACATACTTTTCTTTTAACTGGATGCATTAATAAGCTGTTGACTCCTAAAATCCGCATATTGCACTGTCTCGTTGGCACTACATCAGTTTGATATAAGATTTACTTGAGAACCAGAATCACACATCGCTCGAATAGGATGGGTTGTAAATGGGCCAACTCTCTATCGAACTTGGGCAGTTGCCAGCAAAGCCATTCTTATCCCTGAGTCACCGTCCTGATGATTTCCAAATAATGATGAATATGGTATAGAAGAATGGGACACACCGAGGTCATTGCGTCCACCAGCTTGTGTTAGTTGTTACTTCGATTCACCAGATAATCTTATTGGTCCTTTTGATTTCGGTTGTTTGTTTCCTGGACAAATTGAACTGTTATGCCGTTGATCTGGGCAGTGAGGACTGGGGTCTCTAGAACAATTATTTTCTACATGATTTGGGCTGAAATATGATTCACACAAATGCTTCTTTTGCACAAATTCTTTTCGATCGTTCATCGACATTGCTTTCAATTGATCACAATGAAACAGTAGATGACCTGGTAATTCACATTTAAAACACTTGCGATTTTAAGATGAATGTCTTTGATCAAAGACCCGAGCTTCTGGTTGCCGCAATTGGCCATTTGATAAGCCAGATGTGCGCTGAAATGTACTGTTAGATGATTTTGGAACATGATATTGTTGAAAAACAGGTGCAATTGAAGACGGTTTATTCGTACTCATTGCCATTAACTATGTCCAACAACTGTTCGATTTGGTGTAGGAATTGGTAATCAACCAACTGTTCTGGTGACAACAGTGACAGCAAATGCCTTCGGTTTACACGTACAGTGTCCAAAACATCGCGTAAATTATCATAAGAGCTTGCACGTATTATTTGCAAAGCACTTACTTCTTGCATGTGTGCTCGAATTGTTTGACGGTTGTTATCATATTGTTGTCGCAATGAAAGTCAAGCCATCACCAATTGCACGTTTAGCTGAGCCTTCTAAACAGCTTAAAAGCTTCCTTAACCGTTGTGCATTAGTTAAATTTTTTTTGTTATGCACTTCCTCAATGAATGCATCACGAAATGATGCCCACTTGGCAAAATCTCCAGCAAATGTTGGTAGTTTATCAACAATCGGTAGGTCATCCCACTGGATTTGCAAAACACTATTGTCCGAGTGATTTGAAAGATCCGATGTTAACAGGGCTAATCTTGATCGCTTTGTGGTTTTTGCTGTGAAGTTAATCTCCTCTCCTTGTTCAAAACAGGTATATTCAGGCATGTTACCAAAAGAAAGTAATTGACGACAAGCACTGTCATATTCCTTCCAGAGGTCGTCTAGCATTTCTAGTTTTGTCTGTATTGCGTGTTTATTAGCATCAAGAAAATTTGCTTGCTGCGTAAAATCAAGTGTACGACGCAGTGCAGACAATTTCATTTCACACCAGCTCTTCATCTCATCTTTTGTTAGTTTTTGAATTTCATCTGATTGCCGTTTCTTTCGCGTTACCTTTGATGTAGCGTCATCATTGTTTCTGTTGTTCTTGGTTCCATGTGATGGAGTCCATGGACTTGTATAAGTTCGTTGTATGTTTTGAAGATCTGACTAGGCTACAGGATTTTGAGCAGTATCTTCTTGTTGTTTTTGCTTGCCTATGAAATAATAGAAATTAAATACATTAGCCTGCATTATTTACGGCCGAGCAAATTCTGACCCATATATCGTTCTGCATTTAATTATGGTCACGCATTTGTGAACCATAATCAGTGTTGATTATGATCTCGCATTTGTGACCCATAATCGCTTTTAATTACGATCACGCATTTGTGATCCATAATCGCTTTCAATTACGATCACGCATTTATGACCCATAATCGCTTTTGGTTATGATCACGCATTTTTGATCCATAACCGCTTTTAGTATTGATTACGACCACGCATTTGTGATCCGTAATCAATAGCTACTGCATTATAATATACTATCACGCATTTGTGATACGTAAATACTTATGGTTTTGGCTACGGGTACACATATTGTAGACCATAAGCTAATCTGCTTTTATTTTAACAAACCTGCTTTTCGCGCCTTTGCCATTGCAGCAATCTGCTTGCTACTACGTGTGGTTTTAGTGAAACCTTTCTTTGGTACAATAACATCAGAATCTCTGTCGTTCAAATGTCGCTTCAGTTTCTAAAGAATAGATACAAAATAAGTCCCGGGACACATAATCCGCATATTAAAAAAAAAAAAAAAATTGAATTCTCAATCCAAGTTGAATTCAACCATGAAGATTATATTTACAACAAATATTCTTATGTTCAAATATGTATGAATGGAGATATTTCTAACATCAATAGATCATCCAGTTCTTATCCGGCTCGAAGGACCATGACGATAGTTCTTTTCTATTCTTTTACCTTTTGGGAATTCATCTCAAATAATTTATCTGTTTAAAATATTATTTTATTTATTAATTATTTTATTTATTCTTTAGTTTAAATTGAAGAGAAAAAAGATGAACTTATAAGTTTCATTAAAAAAAAACAATAATAATTTTATCGACATTAATATCAAAAAACAAATAATAAATATTTTAAGTAAAGCCAAAACATTATAGTTATTATTCACACATATAATCATATACTTCATCGCTCCACTGTCGGACATTACCGCAATCTAAAGAGTGTACATGATTAGCAGTAGCTTCCGCTACGACACATTCCCCCCTTGAAGAGTCAGCGGATTCTTCAATTTTATCAAAAGGCAATAAAACCAATTTCTGTACTGGCAGCATCGTTCGTCGTTTCTTGCCTGCTACTTGTAATTCAACATTTCTTGTGTGACTATCTTTTCCAGGGAACGTTCTTATGATACGACCTGTTTGCCAAAAAGTTGCTGCTGTGTTGTCATCCTTAATCAACACTAGATCACCCACCTTCAAATTCTCTCTTGCTGTTTTCCATTTCGATCGTGGTTGAAGTTCATTCAAATACGTTTGATTCCACTGCTTCCAAAGTGATTGGGACATATTCTGCGTAATTGCATATCGTCGCAGAGCATTTTTTGGCGTTTCTTCCATTCGCTCCCCAAACAATTGCTTAAGAGGTCTTCCGCAAATAAGGTGCCCAGGAGACAAAAAAATTAAATCATCTGGATCATAAGATAAAGCAGTAAGTGGCCGTGAATTCAAAATTTGACTGCAAATAATCAAGTGATTGAAATCGAAAAGGATACACCTTCTGTTTGAGATTTAATGATTGAATATTTAATACAAGAAATCAATTTTCATTTTACAACTTAAAATTACGTTCTAAAAAATTCAAAGTTCTTATATATCACAAACATTACTGATTAACCCTATGTTAAATTTAAAATACCTAACCACTCAAGAGTAAAACAGCTATTATTGTTGTTAAAATTAAATAGTTATTCCGAATTTCTATATCGTTTGCATTATACATACTTACGCACCTGCATATTGTCTACGAAATCTACTCATTTGTTAGCTTCATCATTTCTTAACTCATGGGCATTGATCTCTTTTGAATTCGATCGTTGGCCAGAACACATGGTAATAATTAATAAAGAATTGTATCATTTATAACATATTTATTTTAATTGAATATTTGGATTTATCAATCTACATCTGGGTTTTTCTTTTTTTTCTACATAGTTCGATTAATTCGCTCTTCGTTTTATCGGTTACACCTTCACTTCACAGTGAATTTAACCCAGGTCACATAGTTTATATGAGAACTAAGCATCCTGAGAATTTGAGATAAGGCTCAAATTTTGCAGTTCTTATTGCATTTAAAGAATTGCAATTTGGAACCTTACTTCAAGCCTCTAGCATGCTTGGTTCTTGCCACTCGATTAAACCCACTACTTGGTGAACTGCAAAATCTGGAATATAAATGCAAACGAAATGCGAAAAAAACTGCAAATTACTGCTAAAATTTTCCCTGCCAGCTTCACAGACGTCATTTTAAGAGCCCTTTTTTAAATTATATCCAAGAGAATTAAATGAGTTATAAAGTAAGGGCGTTAATGACACATTTCAAGTCAAATCTTGCTCTTCATCCCGACGCGACGACGGCATGAGCGTTGGTACACTTATAGTCTATTTCCTTGTTACTTACTTTACTTTTAAGAAGTGTTAACACTGTGGCAGCAATTACAGAACGAATATAGGAGGTTTACTTATATTATCAGATTATAACATTGAAATTTCACATATATTGGCCTATTAATCTAAAACAAGACATCGGACGACGAAGCGGAATCTCCCCTAGGACTCAAGACACTTGAAGACCAAATAATTTGTTTTTTTAACTCCCACTTTGGAGGCGCAGAGCTGGCTTGGCCGGAAAGGTTTTTGTTCGTCCGAAAAAAATTGTTACTATGTATATGTATATACTCGTACTATATATATGTTGCATAGAATTTAAAGATTGGTTGTGTCGACACCAATCTTTAGATTTTATGAATATGTATAATTGTATATATGTATAAAGTACGAGTATATACTTACATACCGGTAAGATTAAAAAACTAAGGTTATAAGTTCTGACCTAAACAAAATTAAAACAACATTTTTGAGTGAGACGAGTGCGCATGTTTATACTTCTTGTTTGTATTTGGAACGTTAAAAATTATATTATTTTCCAATTCAATCCTATTTCTCTTCTGGGTTTTTATATTTTTTCATCGAGAATAAGTGAAATCTCGTATAATGAGCCCGGATATGAATAGTCTAGGAAAGATACAAAATTTAATATGGGCAAGTAGGAACAAATTAATTCATGAAATTTTATTGCTGGTATCGACGCAGAATTGTATCCTCAACAACATGTCCAAAGTCCCCGAAAATCTCCGCATTGGTTTTTTGTATAGACGCACTTAAAGAGTTGATGAGGTGAAGGAGGCGGGAGTTTATCAAGCCGAACAAATTTGTTATAATAGTGGTGTTATCGATGCGCCCGATTTATTAAATTGCTTAAGTTTCAACTTTCGTGGAGGGGCCCACAGCCTTCGCAGTCTAGATTTTATGAATTTACCCCAGAATCGTACTAATTATGGAATGCATGAACCGTTACCTCGATTGTGCAAGCTATTAAATTTAAACGAAATTTTTTTTTTGACTTCAATATTAATACAATTAAACTTAAAAGTGTATTGAAGACCAGTGTACCGCGCTTATAAATGTTTGTATAAATCACAATTTTTGTGTTATTATTGATTTATGTTTTGTTCTTGATTGTCTCATTTTGTGTTGAGAAACCGTTCTCCTTAGTGTTTTTTTGTTGTCTGTCTGTTGCTACTAACTACTAACACTGCACTAAGTGATGACAGTCGGTGTATACATTTACAGCTTTACTTAATAGCTCTTTGACAAAGAAATGATAGTGTAAATTAAAAATAGAATCTAATCGTATGACACATGTTTTTAGAGTGCTTTTCAATGCTGATTCTAAAGTAACCAAAACTGAAAAGATACATGTATCCCGTAGAGAGTTAAAGGCCTTTTTATAGAATGTACAACAAGTAAGATATTACCCAAAACCATTTTAAAATAATGGGATATAAATGAAATTTATAGTACAAATGTTTTATTTGGCATGTTTATTAAGAATCAAAACAGTCTCCAAAAATAACTGTGTTTAAAGGCTGTTTATTTGACGGAGAGATGCAAGTGAGTTGTTATTACCATAACATTGACACCCAAGGATAAAAAGAGTACATTCAAATATCTAAGGTCCAAGAGTGTGTTTTGTTGGTGTAATGTTTGACCTGGTTAATGGAAAAAACAGTAATTTTTGCTTCAAAATGAATCTAACTTTTTTAACTTTTATCATATTGGTTTTTATTTTATCAGATTTGGCGTTAGAAAATACCCTTAAATCATATATCATATGTCATATGTACTATCTCGATTACACGAAAATACAATTTTTCGTAAGACCTAACATTTTTCTCCGTGTATGGCAGGTCAAACATAAACTCTCTAAAAACGCTCTTTGGATCAAATTATTTAAATGGACTCTTTTGATACTTGGAAACCATGACATATTTAATATTTTTAGCAAATTTCATCAGTGTCAAAACTAATTTATAGATGTTATGGTAATAATGACGCACTTAAATCTCGCCCTCAAAAAAACACCCTTTCATCACATATATTTTTGGAGACTCTTTTGATTCTTGGTAAACATTCTTTATACCAAATTTCATTAATATGCCATTATCTTCAAATTGTTTTGGGTAATATTTTACTTGTTGTACTTAAAAAAAAGTTATCATTCCATAAAAAAGGACTTTTACTTTCTGCAGGCTACACGTATCTTTTCAGTTTTGGTCTCTTTAGAATCAGCGTTTTAAAACACCCTAAAAACATGTGTCATATGATAAGATTGTATTATAACAAATTTTTTCAGCTTGATAAACTATCGCCTCCTCCCCCTCTCAACCTCTTTAAATGCGTCTATACAAAAAGCCAATGCGGGGATTTTGGATATGTTGTTGAGGATAAAATTCTGCGTCGATACCAGCAACAAAATTTCATGAATTAATTTGTCCCCGGTCAGATCCCTTTCTTTCTTAGATTACATTCCTTGTAGTCCAGTCATTTTATGTATTTTTTTTTTTTAAACATATGGGAAAGCAATTTTTGTTTCGAGTTCGTTAGAGTATCATACCGAAAGCTTAACTCCAAGTTTTCGACCACCAACCCCCTTGCAGGTTTGCCACTATCTTGATTTAAAAAGTGAAGTTTTTCATGAATTAAACCCGTATTTTTGAGTTAATCGAAAAACTGAACATTTAATTTTGTAGAGAAGCATACGTTCTACAAATTTGTCCATGTTAATTTTGTTTATATTTTGTTTATTTAACGAGTTATAACAAGTTAAAAAAAATGGAGTTCACATTTTTTTTTTAAAGTCAAATACTTTTTTGTCGTTATAGTGTTTCGCAAAAATTTTCTCTAAAAGTTGTTGAAAGCACTATCACCTACAATTTTTACCCAAACATGTTTTTTGTCCGAGCAATTGTTTGTTAACTATACCGCTTGAAAGCTTTATAATCGCATCTTCAAACGTAGAATCGAAATCATTTATTCAGTTACAAAAGTGGGTATCGCACGAATCAGTGTTTAAATGGTAAAATGTGTGTATCACGTGTGTATGTGCACTGTAATTGGAATAGTTTCTTTTATTGTGTGTGGCGGATCGTATTCCGGTAATTCGCATTATTATAGCTCTAGTTATCGTGTATGTAATTGAACAACAGCTTTATTTATGGTTGATAAGATTATTATATGTAAATAAATAATAATTATTGGGAGGCATACATACAATATATACACTTACGTGGATTTAATTAATCAAGTACCGCTGCATGAAACCTTGGTTTCTTGCATGAAGAACCTGGCAGACTATCATCTTGGAAGGAATTGGTGCTAACAGTACTTCCACCTTCGTCCTCTGAATCATCGTCCATGATCGGTTGTTTCTTGGGGGCATTGTTGAAAGTCTCCCTACAACAGTGTTGGCAAATTGCTATGCAATGAACCCCTGCTTTCACACACTCACAAGCTTTTTCGCAATGTTTGGTACCTTTGCAAGAAATAAGTTTGAGGATCGAAGATCGAACTTGGTGCCGTATCTTCATCGCTTATTTGAGGCATCCAACGTAAGGTTTTTCCCCAATCACTATACTCTGTTCAACAAAAATTGTCAGTACAGGGAAGATAGGACGTTTGTATCTCTGTCTGGTCGCATTGGCTTGGATATACCTATTTCAAGTAAAAGCTCTCATAGGGTTTCCGTACTTTGCATTATATCTCACCTTAATTAATTCTGTTCTCAAAATATTGAAAACAGAAGGCTATTTTATAACAACCACTGAAAAAGTTCTTTTGCATTGCTTTCAATGGGTAAGGTAACTCTGTTGGAATATTTATTTTTTAGCTCAGACAGCAAGAGCGGGGATGACCATGCTGAGCCCAGAAAGTGAAGCAAATTGGCAAAAAAAAACGAAGTAGATGTAGTAGATAATGAAAAATCAAAATAAGAAGATGAAGAAATTTAAATATTAAAATATTGAAATTACTTCTGTTTTAAGTGGAGTGAATGAATAAAATTCAATTAAAAAGTACAAGTGACCTCAACTCCAGAAATTATTGAAGAGCCCACTTGTATACCTTGGGCGAAAAACAATAATTTCTGGAGTTGAGGTCACTTGGTTTTTTTTTAACAATGTTTTACGTTTAACAATGACTTCTTTTAAAAGAATATGTTTCACATAGCTGCTACGTAATTCACGTAGTTGCTACGTAGCAGATGAATAAAATAAATAAATGTAGTAGAAATACTACATATGTAGTAAATAGTCATCTCTGAGCCAGAGTAGAAACGATTATATGATCAGTGTGCTTTGGGCACGCAATGAGAACGGTCATGGTGGAATGTACGATATTTTGCAGGGTATTACAACAACAATTCCTGTACGTTGTTCAGTGGGTTAGAATCTTTTTTACTGGCAGTTTTCTCAAGTCGGTGTCTTGAGAGTATACACAGGCGCCACTGTTTTGAAAAAAGCTCGCCCATAAGCCCTGTACTGACAATTTTTGTTGAACAGGGTATAGTACATTTTTCATCTATTTTGCTCAACCACTGTTGAACTTGAAAATATGTCCTATATCAGTGATATTTTGCTGATCCTTCAGTTACATTTTTTTTCCAGAGCCTCAATAAATTTAATTTTTCCCATATCGAAAGTTGCTGATGTCGCGTCGTGCTGCATCCACTAAATGCATGTAAGAACAATATATTTTCCATTACTGATTGTACATGCTTCAAGCTGGAAGCCGACCATATTTGGTCTGGAGATTGACCATGTTTTGGTTTTCGGAAATAAACGTTGGTTACATTTTCGGGGCACAATCCAGTAAGAAGAACATGATTTGTTTGTTAACAAACGAATAAAGCGCTTTTAATATAAACACGAGTATTTAAGTAAATGTAGATAAATACATATGATTGTGTCAAACAAATTTCGCCAAATATAGCGCGGGCTATTTCAATGACGGCTATTGGGTCAAATTTCAGATGATACAGTAGGTAAACAACTTCGCATACGAAAAAAAGTTTTTAAATAAATTGTAATTTCTTCTTCTTACATAGGTTTGTAAAAAATGACGCAGGTTTTTATATATGTACTGTACATAAGTGGTTTTTAAACAGTGGCAAACAAAAAACTCATGATCAATTAATTAAATAATACAAACTCCCTAATAATGTGACTAACAATAGGAGTAGTATGCTTACAATTTTACTTAAATTTATGAAACTCGATACAGCAATAATACTTAATTTTGATACGTATACGAATGTTTGGTTCTTTGCCGAGTTATTGTATATATATATCAATATTATTACATGTAAGCACTCAACTCTTATATACTGAGTCCTAAAAATACTAAATTGTGAATTTTCTTCGTTCACAGTGGTAAACTGAAGTTTTTAGACCAAAACTGATGTTTGTAATCTCCATCATTCTTAAGAATTTCAGATTTTAAAAAATTTAAAATTCAAAAGCTTGACAAAATTGAACTTCAAAAGTTGAGGTTTTCAAAACTTTTCTGCGATTAAAATCAACACATATTTCAAAAATTTCTCAAACATGGATAAAATAGTTTTTAATTACCCTTCCAAAAATGTCTACTTTCCCGTTTTCGACTTTTAAACGATCATATCTCGATGCCTAAATTTTTCGGATTTATTTTGTATGTGTAAAACTTTGTTATATTTTTTTTGTCTATCGATTACAAAAACAAAAACTCCTGTGCACACCTCCGTTTAAAGAATACAAAACACCGTGTTGAGCCTTATAATCTATATAGCGGCAACCCTGCAAGGGATCCATGGTCGAAAACTTGTACTTAAGTTTTTTATAAAGTTATCTAACGATGCCCACAAAAACATTGCTTCCCCATATGTTTTTTAGATTCCCATAGGAGCCAAATTTAAAATGACTTGACTATTGTACTTATAAAAAATCTATTTCGATATGGATATTCAAGTCATTGCTAAGAACAATTAACATAAAACCTTTTCTAATATAGCTCAGTCCAAATACCAGTACATTCTCGCGTCCTTCAGAGAATTATTTTTAGAGCTTATTCTACCCAATTTTATATAATTTTCAACTGACATCTTCATTGTCCTTACGTAGAAACCTAGATTTGAAAAATGAATGTGCTAAAGTACCTACATAATTTCTAATTTAAACAAATCTAAATAAAACGTACCTATCCGGATTTTTCTATTCTTTGTTAACGAACCCCCTACCAACCATCTCTGCACTTAGATGTTTTGATACTTGGTAGTTGTTGGGTGAAAATTACTCAATGTTCCATTATATTTGCGCATATAGTCATGAAAAAGAAATTCGATGGTAGTTGCAACTTTCCGTACAAGGTTAACCTTATTCTAACTCAACTAGGGAGTAAATTAGTATTGAATAATGGATGCCCTCAATAAAAATTTCATTAGTCCCTTTTTTGCTCAGAAACAGGTTTGGTAGGTATACACGGATTTTTTTTTAGTTGCCATAGAAAAATCAGATTGGTATTGTACTTTGAAAGGTGTTCGACATAAAATTAAAAAAATATTTCAAATTCATTCCAATTGGCAGAAATATTCAAATGAGGGATTGCTGGCAGTGTTGTTGGATAAAAGGTCAAAAAGCCAATTGTCAGTGTAAATTGGGATACTGCTCAAAAAAAAACACGCTGGAAGCCTTCAAACATCTTCCCGTCGCTTTTTACGCAAATCAATTTTAAACTATTGACCGAAATTGAATTGGTCAAGTTGATCCTTCAGAAAAGCCGACAGCAAATCGAATTGGTACCCGCAATCAGATGATATAGTATTTTCAATATTCGTCCTCCTCCTTATATATATGTGTGCAGTCTTTTTTCGAATGTATGCATGCATATATATAGGTGAATACATACATTTTTTCACTGAAAATTGTATGCAAGGACCAGAAAACAAAATACAAAAATATACATTTGTGTTAGGAAGCAAATTGCTTGGAATTCAAATTGTTTTCAATTTGTTCTGGTAGGAGAGTGTAACATTTGGTAGATAAAATTTGTTTTGAAATTGTAGAATGGCAGCTTGAAGTACAAACATCCAGTTGTGGCTGATTATAGTCTAAGAGCCCACAGCAGATTTGGCGTACGAAAATGAACCAACAAATAATTATACGAGTCGAAAGGTGTATTAAGGCTGATAAAATAAATGCAAGTCTTGCAGTCCCTGGTGGCGGCTGTTAGGTGGGTGGGGCAATTTTCTAAAAAAAATGACTTAAAAAACAACGGTAACTCGTACAATGTTATATTTTCATGAAAGGCCAGAAGTCCCTTCTTTCATTTCCTTTTTAAATAAAGTTTTTTCAATGAATAGTTTCTGCAATATTAATGTTTGAAAAAAATGTAGGTAAAAAATGGTAAAAAATATTTTTTTCGCAAAATTTCACGTAATTAAGTACTATTTTTGTTTCCAAAATTCAATGCCCTTATCAATTTGTAGTCAAAAACTGAAAACCGGATGGTTCTAGGACTTTTACTTTTTAAGATATTAAAAAGTAAATGAACCAGCTTTTTCATAAAAATAAGACAAATCCGGTTAAATTATTATTTCAGCAACCAGTTAAAATAGGACAAACATGCGGAAAAAATTCTTAGGTTTTTGAAACTGAGTGGGAATGTCGGATTAACCAAAAGAAAAAAGACTCAAAAGAGTCCATAAAAATATCTGTATCTTGCTTGGGTGCTTTTTGGAGGGGGAAAGGGGGAGGTATGACTTATGGAAATTAAAAAATTATGTTGATACAATTTGGACATAATGATACATGATTTTCAGGTATTTTTCAATTGTGAATCTAATGACATCAAAATTAAGGCGATACAATAATCCTTAAAAAAGCTATGGTCCATTTTATCCAGAGATGACTGTTTTTCAGTAAAACTGGTAAACTATTAAAAAATACCTTGAAAAGAACGGCACATTAATGAAAATTTGTATAAATATTCAATTTGGCATGAGAATAAAGGATCAAAAGAGTACATAAAAATATATATGACAAAAGGGTTTTTTTGTTAAGGGAAAGGGAAGGTATGAAATTTTGATCATAACACCTATCCCAAGAATGGGATGAAATTTATTAAAAATGTTTCATTTGTCAAATGCCAAATTGAATATTTATAGAAAATTTTATCAATGTACCATTCTTTTCAAGGTATTTTTTAATAGTTTACCAGTTTTACTGAAAAACAGTCATCTCTGGATAAAATGGACCATGACTTTTTTAAGGATTATTGTATAGCCTTAATTTCGATGTCATTAGATTTACAATTGAAAAATACCCTAAAATCATGTATCATATGTCCAAATTGTATCAACATATTTTTTTTAATTTCCATTCGTCATACCTCCCCCTTTCCCCCTCCAAAAAGCACCCGCGGGATACAGATATTTTTATGGACTCTTTTGATTCTTTATTCTTTTGCTTAATCCGACATTCTCACCAAGTTTCAAGAATCTACGAATTTTTTCAGCATGTTTGTCCTATTTTAACTGGTTGTTGAAATAATAATTAAGCCGGATTTGTCTTATTTTTATGAAAAAGCTGGTTCATTTACTTTTTAATATCTTAAAAAGTAAAAGTCCTAGAACCATCCGGTTTTCAGTTCTTGACTACAAATTGATAAGGGCATTCAATTTTGGAAACAAAAATAGTACTTAATTACGTGAAATTTTGCGAAAAAAATATTTTTTTACCATTTTCTTAATTTTTTTGTTCAAAGTTTTTAATTCAAACATTAATATTTCAAAAACTATTCATTGAAAGAACTTTATTTAAATAGGTAATAAAAGAAGGGATTTCTGGCCTTTCATGAAAATATAACAGGGCATTGTACATGTTACCGTTGTGTTTTTAAAATTTTTTTTCTGTTTTAAGATATTTTAGAAAATTGCCCCACCTAACAGCCGCCACCAGAGACTGCAAGACTTGCATTTCTTTTATCAGCTTTAATACACTTTTCGACTCATATAATTTTTTTTTGGTTCACTTTTGTACGCCAAATCTGCTGTGGGCTCTTGGTCTATTAGCTAGTCTTCAATGTCTGTTGACAGACGCGAACGCAGGTAGGGGTTTTGGTACCCCCCCCCCCCCACCTAAATGTATCAAATTAACTTTATCACATAATAATTTCAATCTTAAATTTTGAGTTTCCACGAGATAAAAGTTGAATAAAGAGATGACCTTTAATATACATACATATATAACATTACTATCTAGATATCCATGTAGTTATATGTACCTACTACACAACATATCTCTTTTTCCCGAAAAATATTTCGCCCACAAAACCACGTTGGCGCAGACATAGACTCAATGCGCGAACGCAAGGGTTGGTTTTGGGAGTTGATACAGATTTTGAATTAACTTCGTGTCTGAAATGAATAAAGTAATTTTATTCAAACAGCATATTAAAATTGACTCAAACAGAACGGAAACAGGGTTTTGACGTCTTTTTTGTTGAGTTTTTATGCTAATTTTATACTTTCTTATGTCTGAAATGCGATCCAGTCTTGCATTTTATTTTCCAAAGAACTGTTTTTAATGGTATACATTCCATAAAACTGTTTTTTTTTTTTGTTTTTAATCTTCGAATTTCCCTGAAACGGCTTAACTAATTTTGATTAAATTTGTATGCAGTCGCCTCTGGAAAGTGTAAAGAAAACAAATATTACCGGGCTGGAAAAATTCCTAGTTTCTGTCTAATTTGGGCAAGGTCCTAATAAGTTATCAGTAGGCGAAATCTAGACGAGGAAAACTTTTCAGATACTTGGTAAGCCCTTGCTGGATTTTGGTTACAAAAATTTAGACGAGGGAAACTCGTCACTGTTTCGGTACCCCACCAGGAATTTGTATTACTCCAAAAACAAACATTGTATAAGCACCTTGCAAATTAAGCATCATACGACACTTTTTTCTCTCTTTCCTTGGCCCAATTCAAAATACTAGCTCAGTCTTTAACGGAGTATCCGGATAACTGGCGACCTCCGGATTAACTAGCCTTATCTGTATATGCGAATCTCTGTACAGATGGACCACCCTTTCTTCGCCTTTCGTGGGAAAAAAATGAACAATAAAAAAACAAAAGGATAGATATTTTTGAGACCGGTTCTTCTTCTAAACCGGGTGGCAGCACGGCGCCAGCACTGTTTGCCATTTCTCCTGTGTTGTGTATCAGTGGGGAGGTTGCCGCTAATCGTGATCCCTCATCTAATGCACTTCGCAGCGAGGGAAGTGTGAAGGTAGTTTTACCTAAGTCCAGTAGTAGTGGGGTCGTGAAAGGGAATCCAACCAAGTGCTTCTGTGGTTGTGAAGCATGGCCCTTCCAGTGCTGGGGGGGTTCCCTTCCGGGTACGGAAAAACGAAAAATACGGTACTGGCCATCTAAAAATCTGTATAAGGATAAGCGTAATGTTATGAGGATACTAAAGAGCTCTGATAAGCCCGGAGGTACGTCGCAGCATGACGTCAGGATTGAGTGGGTAATGCACAGACCAGCGGCGACTCTACGTCAAAGCGAGAAAGGTCTATGGAGGGTGCCACACCGGTACCCAAACGACCCAGAGTGCATAACACCAGCACTCCCCTCAATCCAAATAGTGGACCCGCTAATTCTTATAGGTACATTTTGAAGGATAAAATCATGATTGCGGTTATCGACAGGAGCGGGATAGGTGGTACGATTTCTTCTGATCGTTGGCAGGTGGCAAATTTGAAGCTCTCGGCTGGCTTCTTAATTAATTAATTAAGAATAACCCGGGACCACTTCCGATCACAAGCGATGGCAGTTGGCATCAAGGTCATGTCAAACTCATCGTTTGTGATGATCAGATATCTTGTATAAGCTTGCTGTTAGTAGGTTAGGTGAAATCTGGCCAGGTGCCAAACTCGAGGTTGTTGCTAAGGAGGACATCCCATGCAGACCAAGAGTTTGCACTTGGATTTCAGCTGAACCTTCCTGCATGGATGATATTCTCCAGCTAATCAAACTCAGCAATCCATCCCTGCCGACTCATAACTGGAAAGTCACAAAGCTAGAGGAGGCAAGGGGTCCTTATAGGAGCGCGATCGTCGTGGTCAATAAGGAATCCCTTGCCCCCTTGGTGCAGAATCAAGGTGTAATTCGGTTTGGTTTTGAGACGATTACCTTACGGATATATATAAAAGATGAGGTGATCGCGGAATGCGAGCCTCCACACCCTCTCGAGGCTGAACCCTAACCTGTGGTTGGGGACCCTGCTGCATCTATTACCTTCCCTAGTTTGGAGGAAGATGAATCCAGGACATCCTCTATTACAGTTCATTCCTCTACTCACGTCGACAGTCAGACCGAAATGGAGACTGAATACTATATAAACATGGTTCTTCTGGGTGAGGAAGAGCTCTTGGACTCCTCTTCTGACTCGGAAGATTTTAATAAAACGGTGGTGGAGGCAAGTCTGCAGATTTACCTCCAACACTCCATTAAGGCTTTGGCTTCTCTTCTCCTCTGCCTATCGAGGGGGAATGAAGATATCGTTCTGATCCAAGAACCATGGATTGTCAAATCCTTGATTAAGGGACCCGGAACTCCTGGATACTACATACTGTATGCGTCAGATAAAGGTGAACCTTGATCTTGCATACTAGTAAAAAGTAGCATTAATGTATATTTCCTCCCTCATTTCAGCGACAGAGATATAGCCGCAGTCAGTTTAATAACGACAAACGACTTGAACTGGCTAAAGTCGGCGTATCTCGGCCATGACCAGCTTGGCCCTCTTCCTGGTAATAACCTGGAGAGTATAGTCACTGAAGCAGAACGGCAGAAAATCCGCCTAATAATTGGAAGTGATGGTAACGCGCATCATGCAGTATGGGGCAGCACTGACATCAATGATAGAGGTGAGACTCTTTTCGATTATATCTTAAGTACTAACCTTATAGAAATTAACGTTGGGAACGAACCCACGATGTTGCTATCGCCAGCAACAAGCTAATAAACTGGGCAGAACGGTGTGGACTGGGTGTCTTGTCCTCTTCTCCAGGAAATATAAAATTCCACACATAGATCCTCCCACCATTAAAGGAATTCCACTAACATTCTCCGACAAAGCTAAATATCTGGATCTTATTTAAGATAAGAAGTTAAGTTGGAAACCTAATATAGAAGAAAGAGTCAAAAAGGCCACAGAAGTACTCTTCTCTTGCAAGAAAGCCATTGGTTGGCTATATCTCGGTAATTAGACTGATTCTAACAATATGGGGGTGTAGTATGGTAGACCGCTCTAGATAAAGCGGTTAACCGCGATAAACTTAGTAAAGTCCAGAGATCAGCTTGCATTTGTATAAGTTGGAGCACTTCGTTCTACTCCCTCCACGGCACTGGACACTCTTCTGCATCTGACTTAAAGCCTCTACACGGTAAATCAATAATGAAATAGGCCACTCAGCTATTCTGAACTCATACAGATCACTTCCAAGTATAATTGACCACACTATCCCACAATTCCCTTTCGATACAAATTTTTAATTTACCATACCTTCCAGATCTACATGGGAGGACGTGACATTTTTGGAAGACGAATCGATTCACTTCTATACAGCTGGTTCAAAAACCGATAATGGGGTTGGTGGAGGCGTGTACACAGAAAGAATAAATTTAAGTCTCTCATTTCGTTTTCCAAACCATTGTAGCGTGTTCCAGGCGGAACTTTTGGCGAAGGAAAACGTGATATCGACTTCTGATATCCGCATCTTCTGAGACAGCCAAGCTATCATAAAATCTCTCGACTGTGTCTCTACAATATTTGATATTGTTTGATATCTTTGAACAGATTGCATATCAGCTCCGTAATTAGTGTCATAACCGGGCACTGTCTTATAGACAAGCACGCAAAGCGGCTTGGAGTTTTTGCATACGACTTTTGCAGGATCTGTATGGACGAAGAGAAGGAAGAATCTGTTCCTCATCTTCTCTGCACATGCCCTGCCCTTTCCCAAAGACGTAGGCTCCATCACGGACACTTCTTCTTCAATGATCCTAGCGATCTGATAAACATAGACATAAGTAGTTTCGCACGCTTCATTAGTAGCTCCAACTGGTTTTAACAAGTGGAATCTCTCTAGATTGTATCACAACGGACCAACTTATGATCTAAGTGTGTCAGTTCCTTGCTGGCAGCCACTTCAACCTAACCTAGCCCATTGTGTAGCTCATTGGACTGATAAACAGAAGATCGCGGGATCAAGTCCCACATAATCCAGCTTTTCCGTTTTTTGTGTCTGACGACGCAAAAGGCTTCATGATCGCCAAGGCCCGTGTTCTAGCATTTGCTTATTCGTGCTAGTGCCTTGCAAGAATCTATGTAAAACTCTCTAGAGCATTTTCAAAACTAGATTGTTTTTCTGCGCGGGTATTTGATTTTTGATTAAAAAAAAATTGTTTTAAATAACAACGTACATTTTTGTAATAACTAGAAGCGAGATCGTAATCGTCTGGCTAACTTATATCTGCGAAGTTTGTTTTCGTAAAAAAAATAAAAATATGAGTAAAACCAGGCCTGCAAAACAAATTAGGTTCGTAAAAATTAAAAGTGTGTAGAAATCAAGTCGGCATCGAGCAGTTTGTGTCAAAAAATAAAAACATTCTGCTGGAAAAATTGAATTCTGCTGAAAAAAAATATATTAATAATATTATAAAAGGAAACCATGTAGGTAGATATGTATGTTTGTATAAGTAAAATGAAATGGCTTCGAAATACATACCTATATAAGCAGGAATATTTTGTTCCATATACATATATCCCAAAAGCCCTAAAATCGGCTTTTCCACCGCGAAAATTTAAGCTCAAAATTTTTTTTTTTATAACAATTTAAAAAAAACTGATTTCGAGATTTTTTAATCCATCATCATCGTAGCCAGAGTAGTAGCCCGTAGCGTAATGGTTAGTGCGTTCAACTGTCACTCTGGAGGTTCGCTTCCTAGCCTGGTCCACCTACATAAAAACTAAAAAGTTTTTTTTCAGGGCTACTACCTCTTGCGAGGAATTCACAAATCCTTGTCACGAATTAGTGTTTCTCGTCGTCTAGCCGTTCGGATTCGGCATTAAATTGTAGGTCCCTTCCATTCCTGTCGATAGGCGCACACAGGAATGGTTGCGAGTTGTTAGTCACTAGGCCTTGTAATCATGAGCCGTTGTGCCACCCGATTTATTTTTTTTTTATTTTTTCACCGTAGCCAGAAGAATAAAATCGATATGCAGAAGCTAAGCAGGTATGCGCGGCAGATCTTTCTGCGATTACGAATTCACCATTAGTTCTTAAGAATTGTAATCTACCACCTTTGAATACAAACCAGTCAATACTAAATGAAATTTGCTCATAAAACGACCACAATACATACAAATGTGAACAAAATAATTTATTTCTCAAAAAATGACAGCCTCATTCTCAGCTGGAAACAATTTAAATGAAAGCAGGAACCTTCTTGCAGCAGGTACCTAACTTAATTAGAATGTTTATTTTTATTTTCGACTTTCTTAATAATTAACTGATTCAGATCTGTATCCAAATGATTATAAAATAATTAGTTTCTTTTTTTGTCAATTAAAAAAAAAAAACTAAATAATCTTGTGCTGTCTCAGGCTGGCAAGAAATGTTTTAATTAAGAGAAAAAGGTTTTTTTTAGTATAACTTGTGTAAAAATAGTTGTTTTCATTTTAATCGGAGTTGAAAAATTATTATTTTTTTTTTTTTAGTTGAGCGCGCACTAAAGGGATTTTGGCTGCCCTTAAAATGTTTAAACACAGTGCGAGCGTTGGGAAATAGGGTAGGATTTAAGAGGAGATACCGATGCACATTGGTTTTGAAACTCTGAACATTAAAATGGTCGGGAAAGATAGAGCCGGGTAAAGCATTCCACATTCGAGTAGTGCGTCTAAAAAAAGAATCTCTATACTTGACAGTGCGTCCGAAGTGTGGCTCGAGGGTAAACTGATGTGCATTCCTAGAAGTACGAGTATTACGGTTGAATTGTTTTAAGGGAGGAATGCAGCTGGTTATTTCACTAGAACAATGTTTATAAAAGGTAGTAGCCTGTAGCGTAATGGTTAGTGCGTTCGATTGTCACGCTGGAAGTCTGGGATCGCTTCCCAGCCTCGTCCACCTAAAAAACTAAAAAGTTTTTTTTTCAGGGCTACTGCCTCTTGCGAGGAATTGACAAATCCTCCAAGAGTATCACTTGTCACGAATAAGTGCTTCTCGTCCAGTCGTTCGGATTCGGCATAAAATTGTAGGTCCTTTCCATTCCTGTCGAAAGGCGCACACAGGAATGGTTGCGAGTTGTTAGTCACTAGGCCCTGGTTCTCATGAGCCGTTGTGCCACCGGATTTTTTTTTTTTAATGTTTATAAAAGTAACGGTAAAATAATGTTAGACATGAAACATTGCGGCGGTGGTCGAGGGATGCAAATGTTTCTGTTATATTTCTGTCACCTATCATTTTCAAAGCTCTTTTTTTAATCCTATCTAACAGACTCAAGTAGGTTATTGGGGCACCTGCCCAAATATGAGAATTGTACTCAAGTTTCGGACGGATAAATGCTTTCTAGATTACAGCCAGATCAGAAGGGGAGACAAATTTCTTGCATCGCCGAAGAAAACCTAAGCATTTAGCAACATTTTTGGCGACGTCGAATATGTGTTCATTCCACAGAAGGTGGTCTGTTATACACATACCGAGGACTGAAAGCTTTTCGGTTTCCTTAATACAAGTACCGCTCATGGATAGCGGCATGGGGGGTGTGTTTCGTTTTGACGACAGTAGACAGCACTGAGTTTTTGAAGCATTAAATTCTACGCGGTTTTTGATTCCCCATTGGACAATGCTGTCGAGATCAGAATTTAATGAGCTAATCATACGCTGCCGTTCTAGTTCCACATCCTTCAAATCAAGATTTCGACTTTTCGTGATAAAATATAATATTTATGAACATCTTAAATTTTTCATTTTTAATTTTTTTTTACTTTTGTACAAAAGTGAGAAATTAAAATGTTCGCAAGAAAACATACGAAAATATTGTCTGACATATATCAATATTAAACCACCATGCACAATTTTCTATTGTTTATTTGCAAGCAGGTCTCGTCAGAAGAGAAGTTTATTTTTCACTTTTTTTACTTTTGTACAAAAGAAGGCCTATGTAGTTAAGCATTAAGTGTTGATACTTTTCATTGTTTATATTTTTGTAGATATGTATACCCTTATATTTTTTTTTTTTTCAAAATTGTATCTATAAAATTTTGTGATATCATCAAAATCCTTTTAAACCCTCTCTCTTAATTAAACTAGGTGCCTAGCTACCCACTGTAAATAATATTATATCCCAATAACTTTGGATATGTTTAACTTTCATTATTTGACAGACGAATAAATATTAAATTAAATTCAACACAAAGGTCTGACAAAAGCTCTCAAAGCTGACTGACAGCGGAAATTACTTCCTTCCTACATCTTTCGCGCACCGGGGCACCGGCACATCCTAAAACGCGGCAAAACTTCCGCCTTACTTAACTATATTTCAAGTTATATTAGCTATGCTTTTATTGTTACCACCATTCATATAAGGTTACACATGAGTAATTACGTAGCAAGCAGCTGGTGCCTGCCTGGAGATAAATAATTATTCCATTATTTCATGACTGTTGCTTTAAAATAATTTCCCGTTTTTCATAACAACACCTTCAAAGGAAATTATCTGATCATTGAGTAAGGTGCTTCTTAGAATTGATTCATACGTATTTTGAAAGCTGTTGGCCTAAATTTAATAATAATTGTCTAGACAAAACATGTTTATCATAATGAGCTCCAATTGAATGAAAACAAATTAAAACACCACCCAAGGCGAAGGCCCCAAAGCAGACTTTCCGTCTAAAAATAATTCTTTGAGCAGATAGAAATTTTATTTTATAAGTTTATAATTTATTAAAGCACTCTCTTGATTAATATTAATCAGTTAATACAGAAGAAAGGAGAACCGTTAGTGGATGATAGTTGATGGCCTATAACCTCAAATTAATGATGACTGCAGCAATCATTTTGGAATAAGTAATAATTGTCAAAAGAAAAGAGAACTTCAAGACAGGGGGCTGGATATACATATGTATGAGTTGGCGACGTTTGACCGCAAAACGGTTGACCGCGTAACGTTTTCTCGCACACGTTTTCTCGCCAAACGTTTGACCGTACGTCAGTTTCCCGCGTAACAATATTTCTTCTCACGTTTGCCCGGGTAACGTTATCTCGCCAATTCCTACTATTCTTTATAAAAAACGACAGCGCTGTATTGAATTATCAATTTTCATATTTTCAAAATCACGGACTTTGTGATAACAGCCAATCAAAATCCCTATTGCATTTTTCGAAGACAGCACTGTATTGAGAATGTCAATAGTTTTATCAAAGGTCACTCGATTCAGTGAGAATCGACGAGAACGAACATAAAATTCAAATAAATGTAGCCAATCTTAACCAATTGAAAATTCGCCGTCCAACGATGGTATATAAACAAGAGTAATTTCGGAAATTAATCAGTTCTTATTAGAACTCAGTGGAGATAGCACCTTTTAAAAGGATATTATTTTTGATTTTCTTATGTGTTGTATCTTGTGTGGTGTGACCTGTGAGGTTGTTTGGGTTGCTAGTGCTGGTTAGATGTTTGGCCTAGGTTTTAGGTGTTTATTTGCGGTTTAGGAGGGTGATTGTTTTCGTGTGGAAGGGTAGGTAGTGTGTGCTACGGTGAGAAGTTTTGTTCGTTGGTGGAAATCAACTAGAAGGAACAAAACTTTACCTCTAGTAATTGGACGAGAAATTTTGTTCGTTGTAAAATTTCTCGTCTAAAAAAAATTATTTAAACAAATGTAATGTCGGAGTTTAAATCAGTCCTTCTTAGAACTCCGGTGAGTCAATTTTAGTTTGCGGTATAGTTGGTTGGTGGTGAATTTGTGTTGTAGTTGCTATTGTTAGGGATGGCGGAGGATTTGTATGGTGCTATGAAGCCGGTGGTTGGTATTATGGAGAAGTATAAATACCGGACTTGAGCAACATAATTTGCTCCAAACACCAAAATTGCTCCTCGGGGAGTAGAGTCTGCTCAGCTCAGTGGTTGTGTGGATGAAATGTGTAGGATCTATTTTGAGAACTGAAAGAAAATATGATGAGAAATTTGGACCTGATAAATCAATGAAAATGTGAGGAAAAATGGAAGGAAAAATGTGTTTGTCAGAAAACTATTGCTGGGACTGTAAAAATATAGTTGTCGGGCATAGAAATAGGGATGAGAAAATGTTATGTATGTTAAATACAACAACAATGCAGTAGTATAAATATCGGACTTGAGCAGCAGAGCATTTGGGTATATGTATTTAGTTGTTGTAAATGTACAATTTTGGGATGACCTTAGTTTTCGTGAGTGTAATTGGGGGCTAAAGATGTGCAGAGATATTTGTATGTTTTTTACTTGAAGGTTGACATGGTGGAAGTATAGTGTATGCTAGAAAAAAGGAATTCTTCGGTTTGTAGGTAGATTTGAAGTGGGTATGTTGATATGAATTTTGTATGGTAGTGGGATCATATGTGATAGTATGTGAGTTCATTGACTTTGAGATGAATTGTTAGGTTGAAGGAAGATAATATTTTAAAGAAAACAAATTTGGGGGTAGAAAGCAAACAAATGGTTTATGATTGTTGTTATAATAATTGTGATTTATTAATCCATGAATTATTAGCCGGTTGGAAGCCAAGCCATTTAACATATACATTATCTTCCTTACTTTTAAGTACTTTTTCAACGAGATAAATATTAGGGTATTTAGTCTTTTGTAATTCTTTTTCATAAAAACAGCCGCTGATAGGTTGACCTTTAAAATCTTCAAGGAGATATGTTGCTGGATTTGTTAGGTTTACTTTTCTTATCTTAAAAATTTCCGTTGTCCAATTTGGTGTGTAGCCTTTATCGAAAACGTGTTTGAACTTGCTTATTCTAACATTGTCGTTAACTCGAAATTTACCCTGTGGAGCGATTTTAATTCTGTTATAAGCATTAGATAAGAGTTTCTTAGAGTTTTCCTGTTTCACATCGATTGGGCACATTTTTATAGTTCTATGCATAGAGTGATTGTATTCAGTCACCAAATCATCAATAATAGATGTCCATTTGTAATTGCCATTAAAACTGAATTCCTTCCACATTTTTTCCTTGATTGTGCGATTAAAACGTTCAACAATTTATGCCTTCAGCGAGCTGAATGTAGAGTAATGATTTATGTTATGTAATTTCATTAAATCATGAAATGTCTTATTAAAAAATTCTGTTCCATCATCAGTTTGTAGGTTTTTAAGCTGTCGCGATGATTTTATGAAAATCAACATCATTGCTTGTGCAACAGATGAAACGGTCTTATTTTTCAAAGCAACTGCCCATGCATATTTCGAGAAAGTATCAATAACTGTCATTAGATATTTATAGCCATTATTTTCTTTATGATATGGTATCATTTCAACCAAATCAGCTTGCCATAGGTCATCAAACCCCTTGATAACAACCCTACGTCGATTGAAATTCTTTCTTGCTGACCTATGAAGCTCTTCAACAACTTGTCGTTTATTCATTTTTTAAAAGAATGAAATAAAAAATCATTTTTATGGTTTTATATATAATAGGTATAATAAAATTTATTTTAATCTATGATACAATAACATCAGTTTTCTTAATCTTATCATACGCTGTTCAATTAAACAACATCCACAAGTGTCTGGTCCCACTTTACATATATCCGAAGACCACGAACAGTTTGTGAAATGACACCCATACTTAGATTTAACTTGATCAACATTTTTATAATTACTAAAAAATGAAATATTTCTTAAGAACTCATCATGATGATCTTCAAGCAAATCATGTTTATGAAGCCTTAAAAAAGTCAAAATTTCAGTTAAAATTAATGATATATTGATATTGGACATTTTTGGGGTATCGTTTTGAATTATAAATAATAACTGAATGTAAAATTGGTAAGTTATGTTTTCTTATATGAAAAATGTCTTGGTTCCCCTTCTTGTTTCTCTTTAATTTTTCCTATCTCAAGAAGAAAATACTTTCGGAGTTCATCTAACAAGCGGATTGTATTAAAATTTTGAAGATCGATGTATTCTCTTAATAATTTTTCTTTTTTTTCCAATTCGTTATCTATACACTGAGGGAAAAAATGCGATCTAAAATTAAATACGATCGTATTTGATCTAAAGTATTTTAAATGAAGTGGCGCACTTTTATTTTTACGTTGAAACAATTTTAATTTGAAAATGCGACGTAATTTTTACAGATTCAACCTAGTTTCAAAGTAAAACGTGTTTATTTATACATTGAAAACAACTTTTGTTCATTTACATTCCGTTCAACGTTGTTTTAAAGTAAAAATTTATCATTTTTACATTGAGATCCACATTTAAAGTGCGTTCGCTCAACCTTGTTTCAAAGTGAAACGTATTCATTTTTCCATTTAAATCCACATTTTACATTGCGATCCACTTTTGTGGCATTTAAAGTGTCATCAACGTAGTTTCAATTAAGTAAGCCTCAATTTGTTTGTATTTCTTAGCTTAATATAAAGAATTTCTAGAGCGCGTTGTTGTTTTTCGAGGTAGCTCCCTTACATTTTTTGAACAAATTAAACGCGCACTTAAAATTAACTTACATATAATCGAAAAACAATATTTAATTACTTTTCCTATCTTTATTACTATGAAATACTCATAGCATTAAACGATTCACTTTAAGGCGTCACAAATAATTAATGATTCCCCACAAAAATGAAATGCAACGAGCATGAATATACATTTGTCTTTGTCTTACATAAATTTAAATAAAGAAGTGTGGCGTGGGTGGCCATTTTGAATCAATACCTAACCAAGCGAAGTTCAATCTACGTTGATTCGAAGTAGATAAATGTTGTTTTAAAAGATGGATAAATTTGATTTAACTATTATTCCACTTTAAATCAACATATAAAGGTAGTAAAATCTAGTTCGTTTTTAAGTATGGAATCACTTTGAAATAAAGTCGCTCCACTTTGATTGGAGAATTTTCGGCGTTGGCGCCAAATCGTTACGAAAAATAGTAGAATCAAAGTTTCTTTCTTTGATTTTACGTTGTTTTTTTCTCTGTGTATATGCTTTGTTCACTGCTTGATTAGGCATTGTAGGACTCCCAATATTGTGTAGTTGTTTTCTTTCAATATCAAAGTCACCATTCTCAGTTTGCTTAAATCTATTACCAGGAGGTCCCGGAGGACCAGCGATTGCTCTTTGAAATTTCCTGGTGCTTCTTCCGAACTTGTCAACACTCATTTTGTTAATAAATTAAATTTTGTTCTCGCAACTCTTCAACAATCGAATTTATTTCATTTTTATGGTTGTTATGTCCTGCTGTCTCAGATGCAATTAAAAGTCTTAATCTATCTACAAGCTCATTTGGGTTGTCCCAATACACATAATCAATAGGATTAGCTGAGTAGATCATTGCAGGAGAATTATTCATGTACGCATTTCCGACTTTTTTTTGTTTAATTTTTGTCATACTCTTAATCAAAAGGTTTATTGATTTTCTTATACTTTGCTCCTCTATTACCTTTAACTTGTGAATTTATATCATGATTTCTCAAGTGAGCACATGTTTTCTGTAATATTTTATGGTACTGCTTTAAATCTTCACTAGTATAAATATTCTTTCTAGTGTCCTTATGTAGAACAAGTTCAAGAAGACCTCCAGTTCCACAGAAAATTTCTTTATCAATTACAATATTTTTGTCATCGTTAATTTGAAAATTTGATTTCCCCAACTTATCTGAATTCGAATCAACGTAAAAGTATGGGCCAAAGATCTTATCATGATCTGAATTTGAAATTAAAGTTCCGTTGATCGTAGTACTTTCATTGAAGCTATTTGCAGGTGTTTTAAATAAAGAATCGTCTTCAGCTATCATTGCATTTGAAACTAGTGAGTTTAAATCTTCTTCCATTGAAATATCTTCATCTTCTGCTTCTTCTTCTCTAAGACTTTTAAATTGAAGACGACGTTTAAAGGAGGGTTATTTTATTTCTTTTAACTCGCTATTCTTGGTTCCATTATTTTTCACATTTTTTGCGATTTTGCGTAAGGGTTCAACAATTGTCTTAAACGTGTTTTCAATTTCAGTATCTTTAATGAATTTTCCAGTTTTCAGGAGCATATATTTTTTCTTCAAGGCTTCCTTTGTCTTTATAAGATTTTTAAGTGTTTTTATTTGGTATCCATATCTATAAAGAGTAGTTGAATGCAGAGCGGTTAATCAGACCCCCTTCCAATAGGAACGAATGAATATAGGGCAGTTGAATACAGGGCTGTTCAATACAGGGCAGTTCATTACCGAGCAGTTCAATACGGGGCAGTTTTAAGATAGGTGTATTAATATGAGAAGCAGTTTAATGACTGTTTCGATTTATAAGATTACTGTTTCTTTAAACGATTTTTTATATCGACCATTTTTAACGCAACTATCTTTATCAATAACAAGAAACCCATACAATTCTTTCCAACACTCGGAACTTAGCTCTTTAAATTGTTTAAATGACATATCTGAGTTTATGTGATCATTATAAATATGCTTCAAATTAAGATCATCTTGCTTGAAGAGAATTATATAGTTAGCATTATCTCGAATCAAATGTTGTGGAATGTGTGTATATGATTGACATAAGTAGAAGCTATCTACTCCGCTATGACGCCCCATACAGAAAAAGTCTCTTATAGGTAGTATTTTGTTTTTCACAAGCCACATCATCAAATATAAAAACTGAATTTGGTTTAGCCTTAGATGGCACCATAATTTCACAATTATTTGAAAATTCGTTATACTGCATGCCTTTTATTGATTTTATAAGTTTTTTTAGGAATGCATATTTTGGTTGATGTAATGATATAGAATATATGTAAATGTTTTCAAACTTCAAACCATTGGCATCTAAAAGAATGCTTAACATAACGTTAGTTTTTCCGCAATTCGATGGACCTACGATTATTCCTCGAATACTATTAGGAAATAATTGACCATGCTTCTTTTTTTGTTTTACATTTCCCTCAAAATTTTGTATACAAATAGATTGTTGCTGCCTTACAAACTTCATTTTATTGAATGAAGCTTTTTCATATAAATCTCCATGTCTTATAAATATTATTTCATAATCGTTTTTTACGTCTTATGCAACAGTTATATAATGCTTAATTTTGGAACAGAATCATTCAGTTCTAATAATTCAGCTTAGGGAAACGGATTGGTTAATTCATTAATAAACAAGCTTCCATTTGAATTACATCTGTCATCTTATAATTTTTGTGGCCCCGGGACTAAACTTAAGAAGCGTCTTGCTAGAGGAGATCGGGGGATCAATCAACTGGATGAAGCTTGTCGAGAACACGATAAAGCCTACAGTAAAAGTAAAACAAAGACAAAGAAAAGACGTCAGTGTTCTAGGATTAGGAAAACTAATTTATTCAAAAATGCAGTAAAAAAAGCACTAAGGCAGCAATCAAAAACTTGAATATAGAAGACACAAATAAACTAGCCACGACTGCTTTACATGCAGCTAGACAAATTATTAAGAAAAAACGAAGTCGTATTACATTACCTAGAGTAATACCAATTCCAAAAGTTGGAGGACTTTTACCAATGCTTCCTATCTTAGCAGGACTATCAGCTGTAGGTTCTCTAACCGTTGGTGTTGCAGGAATCGTAAAAGCTATAAGCGATTCAAAGATTGGGAGAAACAATAACGCTATGGAAACAATAAAACTCAAACAGGGGAAGGGTCTCTATGTAAAGCCATATAAATGTGGTTTGGGGTTATTTTTAAGTCCACAAGAATCAAAAAACTATTAAAAGTGCTACCCAACCGTCCTCTCACTAACATTGATATATTTAATTTTGGTTAAAACTATATCCCGAATTTCCGAGGTGTTTTCATGAGGGAAACATTACCAATAAAACCATTTAAAATGGAAAGTGGAGTCGTAAATTTAGATAATAATAGCGGGGTCGGTACACATTGGGTAGCTTATTACAAAAATAAAAATAATGTAAAATATTTTGATAGCTTTGGTAATTTAAGACCTCCTCAGGAAATAGTAAGATACTTTCATGCATATAATATTAACTACAATCACAAATGCTCAACGCTTTAATACCTTTAATTGCGGTCACTTATGTTTAGATTTTTTGTAAATCAAAATAAATAAGCTATACAATATAACTTTTGTTTCATTTCTTTCACACCGATAATGTCGATAACACTTACGTTAAGCGGAAACAAGTCTACTCTCACAACAGAGTACTTCCCACCAATAGTATTAGATTCAAATTTTGTATGCGGATTTTCAGACATACAACTCTATACCTAACGTAGATGTAATTAATAACTTATTTCATGTAGGTAATGATGTAAAATCAGCGGGAGATGAATTGGCTAGGAGCATACACCAGCTCATCTGCAAAATTTGGTCGGAGGAAAGTATGCCCGATGAATGGAACCTCGGTATAGTGTGCCCCATCCATAAAAAGGGAGATGTTCTGAAATGTACCAACTACAGAGGAATTAGTCTCCTAAACGTCGCTTATAAAATCTTGTCGGCCATCCTGTGTGACCGCTTAAAACCTTTTGTCAACGATCTGATCGGCCCTTATCAGTGCGGTTTTAGGCCAGGCAAGTCAACCGTCGATCAAATGTTCACACTCCGACAGATTTTAGAAAAATCCCGGGAATTCCAGATCGATACACACCACCTTTTTATCGATTTTAAAGTCGCGTATGATAGCGTGAAAAGGGACGAATTATACAGAGACATGTCGAGTCTCGGCATCCCTGCCAAACTCGTCCGCTTGTGCAGGATGACGATGGAGAAATCTCGCTGCTCCGTCAAAATTGGTAAGAACACCACCGATTCCTTTGATGTTGAGAAAGGATTGAGGCAAGGCGACGCGTTATCATGCACCTATTCAACATCGTTCTTGAAGCCATTGTACGCAACGCACATGTCAACACCAGCGGTACAATCTATCAAAAGTCCGTTCAATTGCGGATGACATAGACATTGTCGGCAGAACGAAGCGAGCTGTGGCAGGGGCATTTGCGAGCATTGAATCGGAGGCGGGTAGAATGGGATTGGCGGTTAATGAGGACAAGACGAAGTATATGCTGTCATCGAGAGAGGAATCTCAACATCGTCGACTTGGGCAAAATATCACGATGGACAGATATAACTTCGAAGTTGTCAAGGACTTTGTCTACCTGGGCTCCACTATTACATCGCAGAATGACATCAGTGCAGAGATCAAGCGAAGAATTACTCTTGCCAACCGCTGTTTCTTCGGTCTAAGAAGGCATTTAAGTAGTAAGGCCCTCTCTCAGAGAACCAAGGAGACTTTATACATGGGTCAGAAGCATGGACACTGAAAGATTCGGATAAAAATCTGCTAGGGTGCTTTGAGAGGAAGATTCTTCGTGTGATTTTCGGTCCGGTGTGTATCGAAGGAGTATGGAGGAGAAGATTCAACGACGAGCTTTACGGGCTATACAGCGACGTTGACCTGGTCAAAAAGCTGAAAATACAGCGGCTGAGATGGCTGGGGCACGTGGAGCGTATGGACAGCAACGCACCTGCCCGACGAGTCTTCGAATCCAACCCTGATGGGGTACGCAGCAGAGGAAGAACCCGTAACAGGTGGCGCAATCAAGTGAATGACGACATCAAAGCACTCGGTGTGCGCAACTGGAAGCGGCTAGCTAGGGACAGAGCTGGCTGGAGGGGCTTGTTAGTTGAGGCCGAAGCCCATCCTGGGCTGTGAGCGCCATCAAAAGTAAAGTAAGTAAGTAATGATGTAATAGTGCTTCCTATTCGTTTTTACGAAATTGAAGATAGAAATAATTATATTCGAGATGAGCTTAAAGAAAAAAATAGTACAGCAAGTATAAAGATTGGAGCAAATATTAAAGATGAATTATTGACCAATTCGTAGTATACTTAAAGAGTGGATAAGATAAAAATCTTGATTTATCCTTCGGCTTTTTTGGTCACAATGGATATGGCAATGAAACAATCAAGTTACATTTGCTTTTCCCGACGTTTCGGCAGGGGTTGCTGCCTTCTTCAGGATTAGAGCAAATAACAACACTTTGAAATGTGAAATAAGTTCCACTGAAGATATTGATTTTTCACAACCTTATTCGATTGCCTCACTTTTAGGATTCAGTAAAAGAAAACTGCTTGCACAACAGATCCACGAATCAGATCTTTACGTTGATATCAATCGTGTAAATACAGTGAGAGTTGAGTGTAACTTAATTGATGGAACATTTATAAATAGTCAACCTGCACATGTACTTCATCAATTTGCAATTAAAGTCAGCCGGGGTTTTAAAATAATTGAGGTTCCTAAAAATGTTATTTATTTACCAGTGAACGTGAAGAAGATAGGTTCAATAACAATCAATTTGTTAGATCAAGACGGAAACCTTATTAACTTTCGAGGTGAATTAATAACGATACGATTACACCTTAATAATCAAAAATGATAATTTATAATACAACCTCTAATGCTACTAATTTCTATAAAAGACTGGATTCACCTAGCCCTATAATCAATACTTCATCAACTCCTAAAGCGAGAGTACAAACGCTAACATCACAAAACCAATCATTTTTATTATCATGAGGATTCACATTGAAGAAAAGAGAAGAATAAATATATATGTATATAACTTAAAACAGTGAGATATGCTGAATATTTTTCAAGAAGTGGCATTTGATGATAGTATTTCAAAATACGAATATCATTCCTATTCACCGTATTTAAATAATTTTGGTAAAAATGACATTATCCACATCTGCGTGCAACATCAAAATCTCAATATATTACCTTCGGAAAGTTACATTTATGTTCAGGGGACTGTATCGAAAAATGATGGATCGGATGTCAAAAATACAAAGCTTGTGAGCAATTGTATAGCATTCCTATTTGATGAAATCCGATATGAACTGAATCCTCTAAGTCAATTAGTATCTCGAAATATTTTAATGATTTAGTTCAATACAACTCTTACTCAAGAACACACCAGCCCTAGCAATGCCGTTCATCATTGATATTCAAGGATTTAGAGGACCAAACGATAAGTTTATAGTTAAAGAAATAGCTATAATGCGTGATCGTAGCCATCACCACTTCATAATCACACCTCCGTTTGACTTTAAGCATTTATCAACATCATTGAAAAGACAAGCAAAATGGCTCTAGCAAAGGCATCATGGTTTGCATTGGAATGGCGGATTCACCAAATATCAAAAAGTTAAAGAATTTCTCCAAGATAATGTTATAAATCGCGTCGTTTATGTTAAATGTGATGAAAAATTACGATTGATAAGGCAACTTCTAAATGAAAACGTTGATGTAATAAATGTTGAAAATATAAACTGCCCCAGCTTCAAAGAACTAAAAAGACTTTTTCCAAGCGAACCAACATGCTTATCACATAACAAATGCTGTGCCCTCCAAAACGTATTCTTATTAAATAATTTTTTACATAGTCAGCTTTCACCACAGTTTTCCTAATTTTTTTTTTCTCTTTTACGAAATAAGAAGCACATTGTGAATTTTTTTTTTTTGTTTTTATTTATAAGTTTTATTTTATTCTTACATACTATAAGTTTTTCGTGTACATTTTTTTTCTTTTTTTACAATTTTCATATAAAATAAAAATAAATAAATATAATTTACTTAAAACTAAGAGACTCTGTTTTTATTATGATATTCGAAAATGATCCCAAGCATAGGTGCTTATTCTATCTTCTTATTTAAGATTAACTTATTTAACTGCTGAGTATAAATTTGGTGTGCAAAAGATCGAAAAACAAACATTTCGCTATGATAAATTCGTTTGTTATATAAACAATCTTTATACCTAGCTAAGTTTATGTCGTTAAGGGCTATCTTTTTGACGCCTTTAGCTTTCTTTATTTCCGTTTCTTCAACAGAATAAGAATACAATTTCGATCTAATTTTTTTTATCATCAAGATGACTTAAAACAATCTTATTTAACTGCTGAGTATAAATTTGGTGTGCAAAAGATCGAAAAACAAACATTCGCTATGATAAATTCGTTTGTTATATAAACAATCTTTATACCTAGCTAAGTTTATGTCGTTAAGGGCTATCTTTTTGACGCCTTTAGCTTTCTTTATTTCCGTTTCTTCAACAGAATAAGAATACAATTTCGATCTAAGTCCAATGAATTCCTTCATAATTTTCCCGGAATTTTCATCCTTCATCATACCCAAAACTTTTTTATTTTTCAAGGGAATATTATAGGGATTATCTATTGGGTATGCTGAAGTATCAAAATAGAACTTAATATCATCTCCAATATCACTATAAAAATCATCAGTCTTGATTGTGTAAATAAATGAATCCGTATCCATATAATTCAGTTTTAAAAATTCCCCATATTTGAGTTGCATATAGCTATAATGGAAGTCATACATTTTCCATTTAGAAAATTCTAACACACAAAATCCTAAGTACAACGGCTAATCGTAATAGGTATCTACTCTTTTCATTATTGCCGTCATACTATCAGTGATCTCAGTAAGACTATGGAAATTTGGCTTTGCTATTAGGGCTCTAGCTCCTGAAGAGGTAACAATCTTCACATCTTTTCTTTTATCCACGATTTCCATAGTTTTACCGAAAACACTATTGCTCATTAGTTTGAAAAAATTTTTTTTCGAATTCACTGGTAGCTAAAGTACGATGTTGATTATTTAAATCAAAATATCTTTGCAACCATCGAGATTGCTTAAATTCTAAAACTCTATGTATACGAACTAGTTTTGAACCATTTTTAATGCATTGCTGAAGATTTTTATAGTGTATAACATAATTTTGTTTTGGAGTCAAATCTGCAATTAATTTAAAGAATTTTGATTGATTTACTTTTTTGTTTTGAACACAAAATGGTAAATCGTTATGACTGTCATGCAAGGAATCTGGGTATTCAAAGTCTACTTCATATATATATCCAATTTCTGAGTCATCTGAAATATTCATTAAATCAATGCTTTGGAAATCCTTAAGTTTAGTCCCGGGGCCACAAAAATTATAAGATGGCAGATGTAATTCAAATGGAAGCTTGTTTATTAATGAATTAACCAATCCGTTTCCCTGAACTGAATTATTATATATAACTGTTGCATAAGACGTAAGAAACGATTATGAAATAATATTTATAAGACATGGAGATTTATATGAAAAAGCTTCATTCAATAAAATGAAGTTTGTAAGGCAGCAACAATCTATTTGTATACAAAATTTTGAGGGAAATGTAAAACAAAAAAAGAAGCATGGTCAATTATTTCCTAATAGTATTCGAGGAATAATCGTAGGTCCATCGAATTGCGGAAAAACTAACGTTATGTTAAGCATTCTTTTAGATGCCAATGGTTTGAAGTTTGAAAACATTTACATATATTCTATATCATTACATCAACCAAAATATGCATTCCTAAAAAAACTTATAAAATCAATAAAAGGCATGCAGTATAACGAATTTTCAAATAATTGTGAAATTATGGTGCCATCTAAGGCTAAACCAAATTCAGTTTTTATATTTGATGATGTGGCTTGTGAAAAACAAAATACTACCTATAAGAGACTTTTTCTGTATGGGGCGTCATAGCGGAGTAGATAGCTTCTACTTATGTCAATCATATACACACATTCCACAACATTTGATTCGAGATAATGCTAACTATATAATTCTCTTCAAGCAAGATGATCTTAATTTGAAGCATATTTATAATGATCACATAAACTCAGATATGTCATTTAAACAATTTAAAGAGCTAAGTTCCGAGTGTTGGAAAGAATTGTATGGGTTTCTTGTTATTGATAAAGATGGTTGCGTTAAAAATGGTCGATATAAAAAATCGTTTAAAGAAACAGTAATCTTATAAATCGAAACAGTCATTGAACTGCTTCTCATATTAATACACCTGTCTTAAAACTGCCCCGTATTGAACAGCCCCTGTATTGAACTGTTCGGTATTGAACTGCCCTGCATTGAACAGCCCTGTATTCAACTGCCCTATATTCATTCGTTCCTATTGGAAGGGGGTCTGATTAACCGCTCTGCATTCAACTACTCTTTATAGATATGGATACCAAATAAAAACACTTAAAAATCTTATAAAGACAAAGGAAGCCTTGAAGAAAAAATATATGCTCCTGAAAACTGGAAAATTCATTAAAGATACTGAAATTGAAAACACGTTTAAGACAATTGTTGAACCCTTACGCAAAATCGCAAAAAATGTGAAAAATAATGGAACCAAGAATAGCGAGTTAAAAGAAATAAAATCACCCTCCTTTAAACGTCGTCTTCAATTTAAAAGTCTTAGAGAAGAAGAAGCAGAAGATGAAGATATTTCACTGGAAGAAGATTTAAACTCGCCAGTATCAAATTCAATGATAGCTGAAGACGATTCTTTATTTAAAACACCTGCAAATAGCTTCAATGAAAGTACTCCGATCAACGGAACTTTAATTTCAAATTCAGATCATGATAAGATCTTTGGCCCATACTTTGACGTTGATTCGAATTCAAATAAGTTGGGGAAATCAAATTTTCAAATTAACGATGATGAAGAAATTTTCCGTGGAACTGAAGGTCTTCTTGAACTTGTTCTACATAAGAACACTAGAAAGAATATTTATACTAGTGAATATTTAAAGCAGTACCATAAAATATTACAGAAAACATGTGCTCACTTGAGAAATCATGATATAAATTCACAATTTAAAGGTAATAGAGGAGCAAAGTATAAGAAAATCATTAAACCTTTTGATTAAGAGTATGACAAAAATTAAACAAAAAAAAGTCGGAAATGCGTACATGAATAATTCTCCTGCAATGATCTACTCAGCTAATCCTATTGATTATGTGTATTGGGACAACCCAAATGAGCTTGTAGATAGATTAAGACTTTTAATTGCATCTGAGACAGCAGGACATAACAACCATAAAAATGAAATAAATTCGATTGTTGAAGAGTTGCGAGAACAAAATTTAATTTATTAACAAAATGAGTGTTGACAAGTTCGGAAGAAGCTCGAGGAAATTTCAAAGAGCAATCGCTGGTCCTCCGGGACCTCCTGGTAATAGATTTAAGCAAACTGAGAATGGTGACTTTGATATTGAAGGAAAACAACTACACTATATTGGGAGTCCTACAATGCCTAATCAAGCAGTGAACAAAGCGTATACACAGAGAAAAAAAAAACGTAAAATCAAAGAAAGAAACTTTGATTCTACTATCTTTCGTAACGATTTGGCGCCATCGCCGAAAATTCTCCAATCAAAGTGGAGCGACTTTATTTCAAAGTGATTCCATACTTAAAAACGAACTAGATTTTACTACGTTTATATGTTGATTTAAAGTGGAATCATAGTTAAATCAAATTTATGCATCTTTTAAAACAACATTTATCTACTTCGAATCAACGTAGATTGAACTTCGCTTGGTTAGGTATTGATTCAAAATGGCTACCCACGCCACGCTTCTTTATTTAAATTTATGTAAGACAAAGACAAATGTATATTCATGCTCGTTGCATTTCATTTTTGTGGGGAATCATTAATTATTTGTGACGCCTTAAAGTGAATCGTTTAATGCTATGAGTATTTCAAAGTAATAAATATAGGAAAAGTTGTTTTTCGATTATATGTAAGTTAATTTTAAGTGCGCGTTTAATTTGTTCAAAAAATGTAAGGGAGCTACCTCGAAAAACAACAACGCGCTCTAGAAATTCTTTATATTAAGCTAAGAAATACAAACAAATTGAGGCTTACTTAATTGAAACTACGTTGATGACACTTTAAATGCCACAAAAGTGGATCGCAATGTAAAATGTGGATTTAAATGGAAAAATGAATACGTTTCACTTTGAAACAAGGTTGAGCGAGCGCACTTTAAATGTGGATCTCAATGTAAAAATGATAAATTTTTACTTTAAAACAACGTTGAACGGAATGTAAATGAACAAAAGTTGATTTCAATGTATAAATAAACACGTTTTACTTTGAAACTAGGTTGAATCTGTAAAAATTACGTCGCATTTTCAAATTAAAATTGTTTCAACGTAAAAATAAAAGTGCGCCACTTCATTTAAAATACTTTAGATCAAATACGATCGTATTTAATTTTAGATCGCATTTTTTCCCTCAGTGTATAGATAACGAATTGGAAAAAAAAAGAAAAATTATTAAGAGAATACATCGATCTTCAAAATTTTAATACAATCCGCTTGTTAGATGAACTCCGAAAGTATTTTCTTCTTGAGATAGGAAAAATTAAAGAGAAACAAGAAGGGGAACCAAGACATTTTTCATATAAGAAAACATAACTTACCAATTTTACATTCAGTTATTATTTATAATTCAAAACGATACCCCAAAAATGTCCAATATCAATATATCATTAATTTTAACTGAAATTTTGACTTTTTTAAGGCTTCATAAACATGATTTGCTTGAAGATCATCATGATGAGTTCTTAAGAAATATTTCATTTTTTAGTAATTATAAAAATGTTGATCAAGTTAAATCTAAGTATGGGTGTCATTTCACAAACTGTTCGTGGTCTTCGGATATATGTAAAGTGGGACCAGACACTTGTGGATGTTGTTTAATTGAACAGCGTATGATAAGATTAAGAAAACTGATGTTATTGTATCATAGATTAAAATAAATTTTATTATACCTATTATATATATAAAACCATAAAAATGATTTTTTATTTCATTCTTTTAAAAAATGAATAAACGACAAGTTGTTGAAGAGCTTCATAGGTCAGCAAGAAAGAATTTCAATCGACGTAGGGTTGTTATCAAGGGGTTTGATGACCTATGGCAAGCTGATTTGGTTGAAATGATACCATATCATAAAGAAAATAATGGCTATAAATATCTTATGACAGTTATTGATACTTTCTCGAAATATGCATGGGCAGTTGCTTTGAAAAATAAGACCGTTTCATCTGTTGCACAAGCAATGATGTTGATTTTCATAAAATCATCGCGACAGCCTAAAAACCTACAAACTGATGATGGAACAGAATTTTTTAATAAGACATTTCATGATTTAATGAAATTACATAACATAAATCATTACTCTACATTCAGCTCGCTGAAGGCATAAATTGTTGAACGTTTTAATCGCACAATCAAGGAAAAAATGTGGAAGGAATTCAGTTTTAATGGCAATTACAAATGGACATCTATTATTGATGATTTGGTGACTGAATACAATCACTCTATGCATAGAACTATACAAATGTGCCCAATAGATGTGAAACAGGAAAACTCTAAGAAACTCTTATCTAATGCTTATAACAGAATTAAAATCGCTCCACAGGGTAAATTTCGTGTTAACAACAATGTTAGAATAAGCAAGTTCAAACACGTTTTCGAGAAAGGCTACACACCAAATTGGACAACGGAAATTTTTAAGATAAGAAAAGTAAACCTAACAAATCCAGCAACATATCTCCTTGAAGATTTTAAAGGTCAACCTATCAGCGGCTGTTTTTATGAAAAAGAATTACAAAAGACTAAATACCCTAATATTTATCTCGTTGAAAAAGTACTTAAAAGTAAGGAAGATAATGTATATGTTAAATGGCTTGGCTTCCAACCGGCTAACAATTCATGGATTAATAAATCACAATTATTATAACAACAATCATAAACCATTTGTTTGCTTTCTACCCCCAAATTTGTTTTCTTTAAAATATTATCTTCCTTCAACCTAACAATTCATCTCAAAGTCAATGAACTCACATACTATCACATATGATCCCACTACCATACAAAATTCATATCAACATACCCACTTCAAATCTACCTACAAACCGAAGAATTCCTTTTTTCTAGCATACACTATACTTCCACCATGTCAACCTTCAAGTAAAAAACATACAAATATCTCTGCACATCCTTAGCCCCCAATTACACTCACGAAAACTAAGGTCATCCCAAAATTGTACATTTACAACAACTAAATACATATACCCAAATGCTCTGCTGCTCAAGTCCGATATTTATACTACTGCATTGTTGTTGTATTTAACATACATCAAATTTCCTCATCCCTATTTCTATGCCCGACAACTATATTTTTACAGTCCCAACAATAGTTTTCTGACAAACACATTTTTCCTTCCATTTTTCCTCAAATTTTCATCGATTTATCAGGTCCAAATTTCTCATCACATTTTCTTTCAGTTCTAAAAAGAGGTCCTACACATTTAATCCACCTTTTTTCCTCGCACATGTCACTCAATGCATACCACCCAGGCTATACAACCACTGAGCTGAGCAGACTCTACTCCCGGAGGAGCAATTTTGGTGTTTGGAGCAAAAAATTTGTATTGAGGAGCAGCATTATGTTGCTCAAGTCCGGTATTTATACTACTTACAGGTAAGCGTTAGGGCATTATATAGCTGGTTTTGGACGCTTTGTGCTGGGTAAACGTGGAGTGGGTCACGCTTTTTAAGCTCAAATCGCTTTTTAAGCGTTTTCGGAACAAAGTCGGTAGTGGATATTAGGGCAGGGTTGGTGGAGCGGTATGGAAGCTAGCTAGGACGACGAAAATTCTTGGTAAATAGAAAGCTGTTTAAACGCTTTCAACTTTTTATTGTTTTATAGTGATTAAATAGAACGCAAAACGCTCTAGATGAATAAAATCGCACTTAAAGCTCAAAGCGCGTTTTAAGCGTTTTTAAAGAGACGAAATTGATAGCTGTTTAAACGCTTTCAAAAAACGCTCTAGAAATATTTCTTGTCGCTCAAACAGCTTTTCAAGCGATTTCCAACAAAATATTTATAAAATAAATTGTAAAGAGATCAATACGCTTCTGCTGAAACAATTTTGTTTATGTAAAAGGATTATGAAGCGTCATAAGAAATGACATTACATCAGTTGAAATATTATATATGTATTTTGAAAATTTGTCGCTTAAGACAGTGCCAAGACCCCATCAAAAAAAAAATAAACTATAGAGTTTTGGCTCCATTCAAATTAAATTTCGAAAAATTTTATATTGTTTTTTGACCAAAACACTACCAAAAATGGTGAAATTTGGATAGTTGCTTCTTGTCGATTCTCAAAATATTAAGCTAAGTAACCAGTTTTGACCAATCCGTAAAAAAGTGAACAGTGTGAAAGTGAAAAGTTTATTTCAGTGCAAAGTCAGTGTTCCGTAAAATCAGTGTTCAGTGCGAAAAATAAATAAATAAAACAAAAAAGCAGTAAATAATGGAAAATTTTGCCCAGGTAAGAAAACTTAATAAAAAAGTGCAATTTTGAAAGTAGAATGTTTCGACAGTGATTTTGATAGTGATTTTGATTTTTATCTTATTTTTGTGCATATATATTTTACGTGTTTCGTTTATATTTTGTTTGATAAACGTAAAAGTTTAGTATCCAGTTTTTCCGCGATTGTGGTATCTCAATAGCGTAATAATGAATGTTAATGTCAATCTGTTTTCATTCTATTAAGTTAAACGTGAAAAGATTTATTTGAGAAATGTTGTTTTGTTGAGAAATGTTAGTGTCTGTGACTAGATTCCGTGGTTCTATTGCCTTTTTTATAATTATTTTTCAATTCAAAGCATGAAACATGATATTTTGACTATTGCTTTGTGTGATTAAAAATTTGGTTGTCTCAAGCACTAAAAAGCTGTTTTTTTTTTTTAACTGAGCGGAAATATTTATTAAATAATATTTTATGTTTTTCTACCTGCCATCAAAAAGCAGCTGAACGAGCACAGCCATGCTCCTCTTGCTTATGAAAAGCAAGTCTCCGATGCTAATTATGCACTAAAAAAGAAAGCGCTCGTACCGTTGCCGCCAGCCACAATAATAAGAGACACAATCATGGAAGTTGATCCAGGTTGTCGTCCTTATCTTCCATCAAAAGCAGCGCAAAAAAATGAAGAAACATCGCGTCCGAGCCAGCCTTGTGAAGGAACCAGAGAACATCGAGGAAGTGTGCATTCCCGAAAACATCCGGTGGATTGAGGGAGAACTATTCGTCCTCTCGGAAAAAATTCATCCAACGGGACTCAATATCCTCCTAGATACAAGGAGTACCCTGCAACTGCTTGCAGAAGCCAAGTGCTGGCTCGTGGACGGGACTTTTGCAGTGGTTCCGACAATAATGGGGCAGCTGTTCTCTATTCATAGCTTTGTCGAGGGAACTGTTATCCCATTGGTTTCCTGCCTGATGAGCAACAGAAGCAAAGAAGGCTACGAAGAATTTTGGCTGCAACTCCTGAGATGCGCGGTTGAATTTAATTTCAACCTGGACCCAGATGTAATAATTTCAGACTTCGAACGAGCCATTATTACAACGGCATCAGAACATTTTCCAAGAGCCCAAACGAAAGGTTGCTTCACTTTGGGCAAATTATATGGAGAAGAGTGCAGCATTTTGGAATAGCCATTAAATATGGAACGGATGAAACATTCTCGAAGTTCGTATGCTGAAAGCCCTGGCATTTGTCCCTCATGAGGAAATAATGGATTATTTCTCAGCATACTATGCCGAAATCAACACTGTTGAGGCGAAGACACTAGCCAAATGGTTCAAAGTGAACTATGTTGGCAGCGAAACAACGAGGCCGCTATACGATCCAGCATTTTGGTCAACTGCAGCCTCGGCCCACGACAGACACTTTCCAAGGACGCAAAACAGCGTCGAAGCTTGGCATAGGCGTCTGAAGGTTGTGGTCGGCCAAAAGCATGCTGGATTATATAAGCTGATATCTGACCTAGCAAAAGAAACAGTTATCGCTAAATTGGCAGTCAAAAAGTTACGCCGAGGAGAAACGCCAACTGTCACGAAGGCAATAAAGAAAAACGAAAAACTCCAGGAGATTGTTAACAACAGAGGAAACATTGAAAAGAACGCGTTCTTGAAGCAAATTGCTCATCACTCAAATATTGCTTAGGTACGATTACCACACACTGACGATTCCCAATCCGTCCTTTTCAGGACGACCAAAAAATAACAAAGAGATAAAACTTTTTTCAACTTTAAATCGTAAACTTTAAACCCTCTACAACGCAAAGTTTGGCCACAAATCACGTTTTAAGTGAAACCTTAGTTTTTCGTATCGTGTGATACGTGTGTTTAAAGATGCTGATTTCGAAAAGTTGTTTTTAAGTCAACAATTTTCTTGGCTAACAGTTCCTTGGAAGGCCCGCTTCACGGGTTTAAGGATTTTTACCCCCTTTTCGGGTCCTCTGTCCCGCTCATGCGACTCCGTCGCTCCGCTTAGGGTATACTCAGTGGTCTGGCAGGCGCTTATGTTGTCAGTCGATCTGTTATCAAATTTTTTTGTAGTAAACAGTACTTTGGGTGTCCCGCCTCGCGGGTTTAAAGATTTTAACCCCCTTCTTTCGCTTCTTTCACTCGCAAATCGAGTTTAAAGATAAAAGTCGGTTTTTCATATCATGCGATACATCGATTGAAAGGTGACAGTCCCTAGATCACGAATATGCAATTTGTAGTTTTGTAAGATGCTTAGTTTAGCAACAAATCAAGTTTGAATATGCAAACTTTGGGGGGTCTACGATGCTTCTATGGCTCGCAAATCGAGTTTAAAGATAAAAGTCGGTTTTTGATATCATGCGATACATCGATTGAAAGGTGGCAGTCCCTAGATCACGAATATGCAATTTTTAGTTTTGTAAGATGCTTAGTTTAGCCGCAAATCAAGTATGAATGTGCAAACTTTGGGGGGACTACGATGCTTCTTTCCCTCGCAAATCGAGTTTAAAGATAAAACCTGATTTTTCGTAAAGTTTATGTTATCAGTTGATGTGATTTCAGTTTGTGTGTATTAAACAGCACCTTGGTTGGCCCGCTTCGCGGGTTCAAGGATTTAAACCCCCTTTTCGGGTCCTCTGTCCCGCTCACGCGACTCCTTCGCTCCGCTTAGGATATGCTCTGTCGTCTGGCAGGCGCCTATGTTGTCAGTCTATCTGTTATCAAAGTTTTTTGTAGTAAACAATACCTTGGGTGGCCCGCTTCGCGGGTTTAAGGATTTTAACCCCCTTTTCGGGTCCTCTGTCCCGCTCACGCGACTCCGTCGCTCCGCTATGTGTATGCTCAGTCAGGCAGGCGCCTATGTTGTGCAAACTTTAGGTGGGTACAATGCTTCTATGGCTCGCAAATCGAGTTTAAAGATAAAAGTCGGTTTTTGATATCATGCGATGCATCGATTGAAAGGTGACAATCACGAATATGCTATTTTTAGTTTTGTAAGATGCTTAGTTTAGCCGCAAATGAAGTATGAATGTGCAAACTTTGGGGGGACTACGAAGCTTCTTTCGCTCGCAAATCGAGTTTAAAGTTAAAACATGATATTTCGTAAAGTTTATATTATCAGTTGATGTGCTTTCAGTTTGTGTGTAGTAAACAGCACCTTGGTTGGCCCGCTTCGCGGGTTCAAGGATTTAAACCCCCTTTTCCTCTGTCCCGCTCACGCAACTCCGTCGCTCCGCTTAGGATATGCTCTGTCGTCTAGCAGGCGCCTATGTTGTCAGTCTATCTGTTATCAAAGTTTTTTGTAGTAAACAGTACCTTGGGTGGCCCGCTTCGCGGGTTTAAGGATTTTAACCCTCTTTTCGGGTCCTCTGTCTCGCTCACGCGACTCCGTCGCTCCGCTATGGGTATGCTCAGTCAGGCAGGCGCCTATGTTGCCAGTCGATCTGTTATCAAAGTTTTTTGTAGTAACTTTCAAAAACTAAAAAAAATTTGTTATTTTTTGCAAAAAAAAGTTAACTTTTTTGTAAAAAAGTAATTTTTTTCTTGTAAAAAAGGTTGTTTTTTTTTGAAAAAAAGTTAACTTTTTTAAAAAGAAGTTAAGTTTTTCTGTAAAAAAGTTGATTTGTTTTGTAAGAAAGTTATTTTTTTTTTTAAGAAAATTATTTATTTATTTTTGTAAAAAAGTTTATTTTATTTTTGCAGAAAAGTTAAATTTTTTCTTGCAAAGAAGTTCATTCTTCTTTGTAAAAAAGTTATTTTTTTTTTTTTGTAAAAGTGTTTCTTTTTTTTGTTATTTTTTTTTTGTAAAAAAGTTATTTTTTTTCAAAAAAAAGTTATTCTTTTTTGTAAAAAAGTTATTTTTTTTAGCATTTCTACATCTCAGCTATGTTTTCAGGTCCTGCCACGACCGAGTTCTAGCAAGAACTGAATTGAATTCCGGAATTTAGCTTGCTTAAATACTTTTTATTGGACGAGAAATTTTTTGATGATCAGAAAAAAAATTTGTCGTCCAACGAATGTACTTAAGCGAATGAAAAATAGAATTCAATGCCCCTGAGGACGAAAAAAGTCAACGGACTTTTAATTTTAATTTTGACATGTAATTTATATATATATAATTCCTTAAAATTAAGTCCTTGTATTTGGTTAGGCCCCCTATGTGCCAACAAATGTAAATATAATCATTGTATCATACTATTATTAGTTATAAGCCAAATTGTATATATTAATGTTCAATAAAACAAAATTGAAATTGAATGAATTCAATGCCCCAGACTGTGGCCTGCGGTACCTTTTCAGTTCTTCTAAGAACTAACAGAGATATCGTGCCGCGAGATTACGTTCGGCGGGTTAGAGGCAAAAAATGATCTCAAAAATTTGGCGAGATAACGTTACCCGGTCAACTGATCTGCGGCCAATCGTAACGTTCCCCATATGTATAATATATACTCGAGTCAAATTCCTAAAAATGGAGCTGTCAATTTCATAATTTGGTGGATCCTGGTACAATACCATGGTAGTAGCATTGGTAACCTTGATTGGTCCTTAAGGCTATACTTCATGAGAAGTGAAAAACGGCGAGGTTCCCTTTGTGTTATTTCTCGGGAAATGGGGTCATCAAGTAGATTATCCTTCTACTCATAAAATGTGTTCATTCAACGTGCGGTTGATATTGTTGAGTACTCGACTCGCATACGAATATCAAATATTTTAAAAATCATGATTTTTCTGATTGTGAATGCTTTTAACGCTTTTAAAGCTTTTTGAATTTTTCTTATACCATTGCATAAAAGGATAGAACAACTAAAAGTAGGGCTGGCCACGAGACGAGACTCTGCGAGACTTTTGTAAGTCTCGTCTCGGTCTCGTTTAAACCGAAAATTTTCAGTCTCGTCTCGGTCTCGTGTCATTCTCGTATAATTAAGTCTCGTCTCCGAAAAATACGATTTTCGGACGAACTTTTGATTATTGGAACAGAATATTTTCGATTATCGTTTGAACATGTGCAGAAGAAAATAAATATTTAACTGAAATTTAATTTTTTAATTTATTAGACACTCTGTAAATTTCGGTCCAAACATACAGTCTCTTCTTGTATCGGTCTCGTCGAGACCGAGACTTTTCTCCTCTCGTTACCATGCCCTAACTAAAAGGAAAAAATACAAGTTAAATAAAGATTGTAGGATAATTGTTCTCCTATAAACAATAGTCCGGGAGCTCGCGACAGTTTTTGATGACTTATTTGCTCGTCAATAGTAATATACTCTGTAGGCTTCAGTTTGGAAGTAAACATCATGAAAAGGGACCGCTTACAACCAGATAGCGGGACAACGCTTTCTCAGAGCTTTTAAAACATGCAAACAAAAAATGACTTATTTGCTGGTCAATTATCTTTCGTGGGTGTGTTAATCAACATCAGACGATGTCAAAAAAATACAGCTTACATTACGTTTAGCGGGACAAACTACCGCTTACTAGGGCTGTCTACGAGACGAGAAAAGTGTCGGTCTTGATCTCGGTCTCGCATGACGAGACCGATACGAGACTGCCTTTTAAGCAACGAGACCGAGACGAGACTGTTTATTTGGACCGAAATTTACAGAAAGTCTAATAAATTAAAAAATCCAATTTCAGTCAAATATTTGTTATCTTCTGCACAAATTCAAACTATAAACGACAATATTTCGTTCCAATAATCAACAGGTTGTCCGGAAATCGTATTTTTCGAAGACGAGACCGAGACGAGACTTATTTATACGAGACCGAGACGAGACTGAAAATTTTCGATTTTAACGAGACCGAGTCGAGACTTACAAAAGTCTCGCATAGTCTCGTCTCGTGACCAGCCCTACCGCTTGAAAGCACTGAAAGTTGCAAATTTTTTTCAAAGTTCGACCAATTTGCTCGTACTTGAAATTAAACATGGGTACAGAGTACCTTATTACTAATGTAAAAAACATGTGCTTGCATTCCGTTTGTGGGACAAAGTCACTTTTAGCGCTCTTCGAAGTCACCGCTGCACCTGGGAGCACCTATAAGTACTTCTATGGAAAAGCTGCCCAAAAGTCCAAAATTAATTGTAAAATAATGAATAACATAATAAAAATAATATTTAAACTGCATCTCTTTGTATATTTTGTATAGTAAATTGATAGGGGAAAGTGGCCTAAAAGGGCCCCCCAGGGTAAAATAGCCCCCTTGCTAGAAATCATAGAATCGAACATAATTAGAAGGTTTTGTGAATGTGAAGGTTTTAGTTTATTTGGCAGCACCAACATATACGAAATGTTACCAACTTCGAGACATTATTTGAAATTTGACAGATCAAACTGTGTCTAGCCATCTCAAAAAGTGGAAATATTAAAATTTTAGGAAAAGTTTGTTGACAAAAAATTATAATCAAAACGTTGAATTTTGGGGAAAAAAGTTATTGCATGTAAGAATGAAGTATTTCTTTTTTATTTACTGAAATTCGTTCGCCTAGAGCTACTTTAGTCTGTCCAAAATAAAAACTTGAATAAAAAAACCCTAATCGGGCAAAATGGCATACTTAGCACTTGGGTAAAATGGCATAGTGTGTCATTTTATACTTATCCTATTATTTTCATTTTCTTTATAACAAAAATGGTTGGAAAATATAAAAGATGTACAGAGAGGCAGTCCTGGACTCAGGATGCATTACTTAAAGCGCTTAATTGAGTCCTAAAAAAAGAAATGGGATGGAAAAAAGCATCGAAAACGTTCGGAGTTCCAAAAACTACTCTAAGGAGACGTGCAACCAAGAAGAACAAGATTTTGAATGGCTTACAGAAGGGTCTGGGAAGATTTAGCACCACCTTTTCCGAGCAAATGGAAAAGGAGCTCCTTAAATATATTTTGCTTTTAGAGTCACGTATGTTTGGACTCACATGCATGGATATTCGGAAACTTGCATACTAGCTGGCTGAACAAAACCAAATCCAGCATCGGTTCAACAAAGAAGAGGAAACAGCTGGTTTGGATTGGCTTAATGGGTTTAGTGCAAGGAATCCAAACATTGCATTAAGGCAACCGGAACCTACTTCTGCAGCACGTGCGCAAGCCTTCAATAAGCCCCAAGTTCAAAAATTTTTCGATACTTTGTCCAACTTGATGGAAAAAGAAAAATTCAGTGCCTCCAGAATTTGGGATGTGGACGAATCTGGTTTATCCACTGTTCGAAAGCCACAAGAAATTCTTGCCCAAAAAGGAAAGAAACAAGTAGGAGCACTAACTAGAGCAGAAAGAGGACAGCATTCAACAGTGGTTTGCTGTATGAGTTCCAGTGGGGCATTCCTACCACTAACTCTCATATTTGCAAGAAAACGTTGGAAGCATGAATTAATTGATGGTGCACCTCCAGGAACTTTAGGCCTTGTAAGTGAATCTGGTTGGATGAACTCTGAACTTTTCTTAAAATGGCTACAGCACTTTATTAAACATACGCACTCATCAGTTAATGAAAAGGTTCTTCTTTTGCTTGATGGATATAGTGCACACAAAAGTTTAGATGTAATTCGTCTAGCCAAGGAGAACGGTGTTATAATGTTATCCTTTCCACCCCATAGCACCCACCGAATGCAACCTCTTGATGTTTCTTTTTTTGGACCTGTAAAGATTTATTATAACCAGGAGATAAGCAAGTGGTTAAGAAATCATCCAGGAAGAGTCGTAGGACAGTATCAGATAGCAGCATTATTCAAAGAAGCATATGGAAAATCAGCATCAGTTTCGAATGCTGTAAACGGCTCTGAAAATGTTGGCGTTTGGCCACTGAACAGAGACATTTTTCCAGACTATTTATTTGCTGCAGCAGAGAAAACAAATATTCCAGAAGTAAACATCTCAAACGTATCTGTAAATGAAAATGAACCACCAGCTGACTTCAAATTAGTTTTTCCAGATAAAAATGTGCCACTAGTTCGCCCTGAAAATGTGCCCCCTGATGAAAATACTCCACATTTTGAAAATTTGTTAGCATCACCCTCAAGAAATATTAACGGTTCGGAGCTACCACACTGTTCAACCTATACAGGATTTCAAATCAAGCCAGTTGATGTCTTGAACGTTCCACAATCTTCTGGTGGTGTAGTCCGAAAAAGAAAAGCTGAAGGAAGCCGAATTTTAACCAGCACTCCATACATAAATGAAGTGGCAGAAAAAGTTTCAGAAAAAAGCGCAATTGAAATTCGAAAAGCTGCAAAAAAAGCAAAAAATAATTTTAAGAATTTATATGAGAACGACAACGGACCAGATTTTCAGGGAAGTGATGATGAAGATGCGGCTTGTATTTACTGCAACGATTTATTTAGTCGTTCAAATCCCAGAGAGTCTTGGGTAAAATGCTTCAAGTGCCATTTGTGGGCACATTCTGAGTGCGCAGATGTAAACAAATCCGTAAAAAGTATATTTGTGATATTTGCAATAATTGAGTATACATAGTTGTTATTTTAACTTTTATTTATTTTGTTTCTAGTAAAGTTGTTTGAAACGAATTGTTGTTTTGTTTTTTTAGTTTTTTTTTTCATATGTTTATTAGTTTCAATGAATTGTTGATTTTTATTTTTTTTTTGTTAAGTAGATATTGTTTATGTTACTTTCATTTATGATTTATTTTAAATAAAGTTAAAATTAAATTAAAAATTATTTTTGGTTAACCTGTATGGTTGGTTTACTTGCATGGAAAAAATGGCATACCAATGTGCCATTTTACCCGGCCAATTTTGATCGATGAAATTTGTAGACCTTTTGAAAATTAAATACTTTAAATACTTTTTGGAGTTTTGTAAGCTCATAAAGCAAACAAATGTAAGCGATATTGATTAAACTTTGAAAAGAATATATCATTGCAGTTTGAATGTCACTTTTTTCTGAAATATGGGACATTTTCCTTAGGCATTTAAGGCCACCTTCCCCTACAGTAAAACCCGCTTAAGAGAAAAACCCGCTTATCTGAAGCACTTTTTTCATTCCCGAGCATTTGTCGCCCAATTACTTTTAAAACACTCCGATTAAACGAAACTCGTTTAAGTGAAAACCCCGGATACCTGAAACATATTTACAAATAGATTTTATATTTTTCATTGAAAAGACTCTCTCAAGTGAACAAATAATGATAATGAACTACAGCTAATCTTGGATGAAATTGAATATAAAATGATGAATTGCCGTTTTCAGACCTTGTCACAAACGAAAATTGATGACTTTAAAAAAAAAATGTTATGCTAGGTATTGACAGTTGACACAGTTTGACAGCTGTCAATTTGGTCGTCGAACGACACAGTTCATTTCTACTTGGGTCTTTAATTGACACAAATTAGTTTGTCTTTTCAAAGACAAGGAATTTTTGACAGATGCCTTTGTCAGTTCATAGACAAGTATTTCCACTTGGATTGGTCTTTTCCGAACTGACACTCATGGTCAATGAGATTTCGATGAAATTTGTCTAAATGTGTGCAGAAGGGGTTTTTCTTTGTAAAACAGATAAGGACTCATAAGGAAAAAAAGTTATTTGCAGTTTTGCAAGAGCTTATTACCCCATCAGTACCTACTACACCTAATTCTTATTGTAAGTGGGCTTTAGATCTATATATCTTAATATCTAAATCAGACGACGGCGACGTTTCAAAGGTGGTTACGTTTCTGTTAAGGTCTCTAAAACAAACAGTTATTAATATTTTATATCTTCAATTTTTTTAAATTATAGAATGTGTAGGTACTTACAACTTTTATTCCTATGAAAATAATATTAAGGTTTAATCCGCTTTTAGTTGTATTTTTTTTTTTAATTCAATTATTATTCTTTTAATGTCTGACTTAGATATTTAGATATATACACCTAGGGCCCACTTAGAATTTAAACCTATACTACACCTAATATCAAAAAAAAAAATGTTTTGTTATCAAAAATTAAAATGGAAATGCAAATTACTATTCGAGTTTTCATTTATTTCCGCTTACCGCTTTTATTTAAAAAAATAAACATGTAGTAAGAAAACTTTTCGACTATGTTCTATTTCAACAAATTCCTGCACTGAAAATCGATCCAAAATCAAAAATTTGTGTATGACACCTGAAATTTATATTCGTCTGTTCTCCAACCATTTCCAATTAATATTTCAAGCGCACTCTCCTGATTTATTGAACTGCAGCGCTCGATACATTAAAGATGGGGTCACTCCTGACTTATTTAACTACAGCACTTTTTAAATTAAAGTTCGGGTCATCTCCGTTGTCCACTCCGAAGTAGACTCCCTAACTGTTTTTTTAAGCTTCTTAAATATTATCATCCTCTGAATTGGGATAACTTATATTCTTTGCTTTTACCAAATTACAAAAAATAACTTCAATTTGAATAAAAATTCACTTTTATTCAAACTTTATAGCCCAGTAGCTGTGGCAGTTTTGACTTAAAAATGACCTTTTGTGGAAAATACTAAAAAAAGATGACGATGATTTTATATACATACAAACATATTATGTTGTTTTTTAAACATTTGATCTAGAACAATCAGCCGATACATAACAAAAAACTTTGTGCATAAAGTTGGCAGGGCAACTCCGTAAATTCATTAAAAAAAATATATAGTCCTGAGCTGCTAATTAATTTTTTTTTTATTTATTTATTTTTATTTAAAAAAAAAAGTACCCTAGGACCTTTACAGATTTTCAAAGAGGCCACTAAGTCAAAAAATAATAAGCTTCATACAAATATAAAAAAAAAGAATAACAACTTATACATAGGTACTATTTTTCTATTGAACTTTGCCAGCTTTCAATCAATCATTCACACACATCTATCATACACTACAAAAAATATTTAAATAAAAAACAAGAAAGGATTCAATTTTATAAATATAGTTAATAACAAAAGTAAAAAAAAAAACAAAATAAAAACTCAACGGTAATCGGTGCTTCTTAAATATTGACAAATATATTTTTTGAAAACATGAAACGGCTTTGAAATGTTTCTAATAGGATCAGGCAGAGAGTTCCATAATATAGCTGAACGAACCATAAAGGAACGCGTCATTATATTAGTTCTGTGTGAGACTGTCATTATGTTGGTCGGGTGTAGACGAAACTTACTAAAAGAAAGGTAATTGAAGATATAAGAGGGTGTTTTGGTTTTTATAATTTTAAAAAGAAAGAACATGGATCGACATTTTAGAAAATTATCAAATGATAAGCCAAGGAACTTGGAAACAAGTTCACTCACATGATCATATCTTCTTCTTTTGAAAACATATCTCACAGCAGAATTAAAACAGACTTTAAGTTTATAACGTAAGGTGGTACTACAACCATTATAAACTTCACAGCCATATATTAAGATAGGAAGAACAAGGGCCTTGCATAACTTCAAGCGAATTTTATAAGGTAGATAATTGTTTACTGAATATAATTTCCTAAGTTTAAATATTATTTTTCTAATGACGCCATTAATATGGTTCTCCCAAGAAAGCTTTTCATCTTAACAAAACCCGAGCACCTTAACTCTTCTTTCATAGGGTATTATTTTACCATCAAGGACAAGCGTATTTATTGGGTGAGAACCCAAAGCGGTGGACTTTTCAGCATTAAGTACCAATGAATTTTCATTTGCCCAATTCAGCACCATATCAAAATCACCACAAAGTTCCATCACACACTTATTAAGATCACACTGCCTGGAAGAATTAAGCATCTGTACATCGTCGGCATAGATAAAAACAGTGCTATGTTTGACCACCGTGGGTAAATCATTTAAGAACATTGTGAATAGGATCGGACCCCAAATCGATCCTTGGGGAACGCCACGAAAAAGAGGTATGCACGGTGAAGTTTTCATGTTCATGACTACAGCCTGTCTTCTGGAATCAAGAAAGGAAAATATTAGGTCACAAGCAGTTGACGAAAAACTAAACTGCTTTTTTAGTTTAAAGGCAAAGGGTATTGTGGTCTACACTATCGAAGGCTTTGCTAAAATCAAGAAGAAGAAGGATTGATACCGTTTTCTCATCTATATTTTTTCTAATAGTATCGGTAATATTAATTATAGAGGAAATCAACGGCGGAAAGCTTCCTCTTCTCCAACCTAACCTCCTTGGAAACTAGATTCCGATACACACAGTAGCAGCGCCAACGATCATAAGTACGCTGTTCTAAGAAAGCTCTCAGTGCTAGATCTCGCAGTTCCTTTGCCTTACTGATAGAATTGTTACTTATAAATCTGGAATTGTAATTATTTTGCTTCAATTGTTTCAATGGAATATACTTTTCAAACAAGTACTTTAAAGCACTATTTAAAATAAACAATCGTTGATCTACATCAGTTGTAGCATAAAACGCACTTAAGTCATAAAGACATGCCTCTGATAAAAGTTCATTCAAATCTACTCCATTAAAATCTCTAAAAAATATGCTGTATTGGGTGTCATTGGCTTTATTTTAAAGGATCCGTAAATAAATGCGTGTTTAGAAACACCAGGAATCCAAAACTGATCGGTAAAGCCCACCAATTCAGGTTTACTAACTGCAAAAAAATCAATGAGACTTGTACTGCCATGATAGGGATCATAATGTCTTGGTTGGAAATTGTGTATAACAGATAGTCCATAGTTGTTCAAAATAGGGATACTTGAGACGAATGTTTGGTCAACATTTAACAAGCTTGTGTTGAAATGACCCATTAGAATTATGTTAGCGTATTGAGGAGATAGATCTACAAGTACGACTTCCAATTTGTTGATGCCCCCCGATGGAAGGTATACAACACCCACTAGTGTTCTTATATTATTAAAAAGGAATTCGCAAAAAATACATTCTAGCCCATTATATGTGGCACTAATAGATCTTATAACCTTGCATTTAATTTTATTTGACACAAAAAGAGCAACACCTCCACCTCTTCCAACAATTCTATCGTTTCTAACTACATAATAGCCTGGAATTTCAATTGACTTATCAGAAACATATTCTTTTGACCATGTTTCGGACACTCCAATCACATTAAGGTAGCAGCCAGCAAGAATTGATCTTATTTCATCCAGTTTTGGAGAGTTCGAAGACGGTTTCAGACTTTGGCTATTAAAATGACCAATATTAAAATTATCACTTTTGTTTTCCAGTTTATTTCTAAGAATTGAATTATTGTTAGCTGATCTTCCAAATGGAGCGGTATTATTCATTGTCATGAGAAAAAACTGAAAGGATGTGGGACAAACTGAGGAAAGCAAGCAAAACCAAACAAAATGTATGTCACTACTATAATTTTATAATAGATAATAGTTTTTAATATACTTGAAATCAAACTTTAATTCACAAACAAAAATTTCATGTTACAATAAAAAGTAGCTGTTTAAATATGATTTAAAGAGGAAAGAAAAAAAGTCTTGAAAATAAAAAAGAAACAATAAAACAAAATAAAAGAAATACCATTAATTCATGTATGTCAAGTTAGCACTACATTTGTGGAAATTCAAAAAAGTAAATATGCAGTTAATTGTAGATTTTAGTAGTAAATTAGTTGTGGAAAAAAAAAATTTGTAGCTCTACTATTTTTTAAAAAAATGGTAAGTAGTGCTAACTTGATATCAACTTGGCACTACACTTTGTGAAATTCCAAAAACTAAGTACGCAGTTAATTCAAGCTATTTAGTAGTAAATTAGTTGTGGAAAGAAAAAAATTCAAAAAAAATTTTTGAGTACTATTTTTAATATTAAAAAAAAAAATTAGTATGTAGTGCTAACTTGATATAAACTTGGCACTACACTTTCTGAAATTCTAAAAACTAAGTACGCAGTTAATTCAAGCTATTTAGTAGTAAATTAGTTGTGGAGAAAAAAAAATTCCAAAAAATTTGTTGCCGTACTTCTTTAAAAAAATAAGACTAGGTACTGCTAACTTGACACAGGTGAACTCAGCCATTAAAAAGGGAAATTCGAAAATAAAACATGCCATTATTTAAAGCTTTTTAGTAGTAAATTAGTTGTGGAGAGAAAAAAATTCCAAAAAATTTGTTGCCGTACTTTTTTAAAAAAATAAGAGTAGGTAGTGCTAACTTGACACTGGTGAACTCAGCTATTAAAAAGGGAAATTCGAAAATAAAACATGCCATTATTTAAAGCTTTTTAGAAGTAAATTAGTTGTGGAGAGAAAAAAATTCCAAAAATTTTTTTGCCGTACTTTTAAAAAAAAAATAAGAGTAGGTAGTGCTAACTTGGCACTGGTGAACTCAGCCATTAAAAAGGGAAATTCGAAAATAAAACATGCCATTATTTAAAGCTTTTTAGTAGTAAATTAGTTGTGGAGAGAAAAAAATTCCAAAAAATTTGTTGCCGTACGTTTTAAAAAAAAATAAGACTAGGTACTGCTAACTTGACACTGGTGAACACAGCCATTAAAAAGGGAAATTCGAAAATAAAATATGCCATTATTTAAAGCTTTTTAGTAGTAAATTATTTGTGGAGAGAAAAAAATTCCAAAAAATTTGTTGCCGTACTTTTTTTAAAAAATAAGAGTAGGTAGTGCTAACTTGACACTGGTGAACTCAGCCATGAAAAAGGGAAATTAGAAAATAAAACATGCCATTATTTAAAGCTTTTCACTAGTAAATTAGTTGTGGAGAGAAAAAAATTCCAAAAAATTTTTTGCCGTACTTTTTTAAAAAAATAAGAGTAGGTAGTGCTAACTTGACACTGGTGAACTCAGCCATTAAAAAGGGAAATTCGAAAATAAATCATGCCATTATTTAAAGCTTTTTAGTAGTAAATTAACTGTGGAGAGAAAAAAATTCCAAAAAATTTTTTGCCGTACTTTTTTAAAAAAATAAGAGTAGGTAGTGCTAACTTGACACTGGTGAACTCAGCCATTAAAAAGGGAAATTCGAAAATAAAACATGCTATTATTTAAAGCTTTTTAGTAGTAAATTAGTTGTGGAGAGAAAAAAAATCCAAAAAATTTGTTGCCGTACTTTTTTTAAAAAATAAGAATTTTTTTGGAATTTTTTTCTCTCCACAACTAATTTACTACTAAAAAGCTTTAAATAATGGCATGTTTTATTTTCGAATTTCCCTTTTTAATGGCTGAGTTGACCAGTGTCAAGTTAGCACTACCAACTCTTATTTTTTTTTTTTTTTAAAGTACGGCAAAAATTTTTTTGGAATTTTTTCCTCTCCACAACTAATTAACTAGTAAAAAGCTTTAAATAATGGCATGTTTTATTTTCGAATTTCCTTTTTTAGTGGCTGAGTTCACCAGTGTCAAGTTAGCACTACCTACTCTTATTTTTTAAAAAAAGTACGGCAACAAATTTTTTGGATTTTTTTTCTCTCCACAACTAGTTTACTAGTAAAAAGCTTTAAATAATGGCATGTTTTATTTTCGAATTTCCCTTTTAAATGGCTGAGTTCACCAGTGTCAAGTTAGCACTACCTACTCTTATTTTTTTAAAAAAGTACGGCAAAAAATTTTTTGAAATTTTTTTCTCTCCACAACTAATTTACTAGTAAAAAGCTTTAAATAATGGCATGTTTTATTTTCGAATTTCCCTTTTAAGTGGCTCAGTTCACCAGTGTCAAGTTAGTACTACCTACTCTTATTTTTTTAAAAAAGTACGGCAACAAATTTTTTGGATTTTTTTTCTCTCCACAACTAATTTACTACTAAAAAGCTTTAAATAATGGCATGTTTTATTTTCGAATTTCCCTTTTTAATGGCTGAGTTCACCAGTGTCAAGTTACCACTACCTAGTCTTATTTTTTTAAAAAAGTACGGCAACAAATTTTTTGGATTTTTTTTTTTCTCTACAACTAATTTACTACTAAATAGCTTGAATTAACTGCGTACTTAGTTTTTAGAATTTCAGAAAGTGTAGTGCCAAGTTTATATCAAGTTAGCACTACATACTAATTTTTTTTTTTTTAATATTAAAAATAGTACTCAAAAATTTTTTTAGAATTTTTTTCTTTCCACAACTAATTTACTACTAATAAGCTTTAAATAATGGCATGTTTTATTTTCGAATTTTTCTTTTTAATGGATGAGTTCACCAGTGTCAAGTTAGCACTACCTAGTCTTATTTTTTTAAAAAAGTACGGCAACAAATTTTTTGGATTTTTTTTCTCCACAACTAATTTACTACTAAATAGCTTGAATAACCGGCGTACTTAGTTTTTGGAAGTTCACAAAGTGTAGTGCCAAGTTGATATCAAGTTAGCACTACTTACCATTTTTTTTTTAAATAGTAGAGCTACAGTAGAGCTACAACATCTCTCTTCCAAATACAGACAAATTTAACCAGCACAGAAACTCCATGGCGAACGCATTCAAATGTCAGAATCAACCAGGGGAACCTTGTAGAATTGTGCGATTTTAAAAACAAAATTCTTGAAATCCGTGAATAATTCAGGAATTCCATAGATTAGAATTTCATTCCGTCTTAGCAGGGACAGTCGTTCGTTGTTGTTTTGCAGTTTAGTATTCTCCTCTTTAAGTTTTTTTATCTCTACAACCATCGGGGCAATCATAGCAGGGACTTGCAACTTAAAATCGGCCAACTCCTTTTTGTGCTCCAGGCTCAAGCTTACCAGCTCATTTAATTTAATAGCCAAAGGTTTCAATGTAACCACTTGATTATTTGTTTCCATTATTAATCAAAATTATTAAATTTAACAATTTTTAGAAAAAAAAAAACGAAAGTTTAAAGATCAAAGAGGTTAAATGAACACGAGGAGTGGTGGCAAACTTTTTCTTTTTTATTGCCTTTTTTTAAAAGCTTAACACAAAAAAGTCATATATTTTGATAGATTATTATTTACTTTTTTTTTAAAATCGTATTTTATTTTAAGTAACTCTTTAAATTCTAAGTAAAATGCAAAAACAAACACCATTTCTTTTACACGAAATAAATGTGGTGTTAACCTATCAACATGACAGCTGTCTTTATTGCTAATTTGTAACGGAAACAAAATGTATTGCGCTGTTGAATTTGTAGATACGGGGTTACCTGCTAACTAGACTTCAAGTTAGCAGGACAACTTTCATAAAAATGTAGATAAACGACCTAAGAGTGGATTTATGTGTAAAAATAATTTGTTGCTAATTTGTAAGGCTCGTTTCACACACATTCGGTTTCATTCGGTTCGGTCTGTATTCGGTCCGATTTCGGTTTCCGTCAAGACCTCTTCACACACAGACGATTCATATTCGGTTTGTTCTCACTAATAATTAAAATTAAATAAAATGTATTAAAAAAAATCAGAAAAACCGAAAACGAACCGAATATGTGTGAACTTTGTGTGCCCTAGACCCGAATACGTGCCGTTTTGAAACCGAATGAAACCTATTCGAGAGATCGTTCGGTGCCGAATGTTTGTGAAACGAGTCTAACGAAGAAAAAATATTACTTTTTTGTTTCGATTGCGAGAAACAGGGTTACCTCTTGACGTCAAGTTAGCAGGACAACTTTCTCAAAAATGTAGATACACGACCTGAGACTGGATAAATGTTTAAAACTAATTTATTACTAATTTGTAACGAAAAAAAAAATATTACCTATTTGTGTCGTTTGCGAGATACAGGGTTACCTCTTGACGTCAAGTTAGCAGGACAACTTTATCAAAAATGTAAATAAACGAGCTGAGAGTGGATAAATGTTTAAAAATAATTTATTGCTAATTTGAAACTTCGAAAAAATTTTACTTTTTTGTTTCGTTTTCATGATATAGGGTTACCTATTGACGTCAAGTTAGCAGGACAACTATCTCAAAAATGTAGATAAACGACCTGAGAGTGGATAAATGTTTCAAAATAATTTGTTGCTAATTTTTAACGAAGAAAAAATATTACTTTTTTGTTTCGATTGCGAGATACAGGGTTACCCCTTGACCATTGGCGGATCCAGGGGGGTGGCTATAGGGGCTAAAGCCCCCCCCACAGGCGGTTCTTAAAATTGATTGAAATATAGAAATCAGAATCAGGAGTCAGAAAAAATAACGAGGCTGGGGCTACGCAATTTATATGCTACGGATATTTTTTCTAAGCCCCAAATTCATTAGGTTGGGGCGTTGGGGCTGAATTCTGAAGGGAATTGTACAAAAAACAAGTTCGGGGCTACGTATAATTGACCGAAAATTGGGACGAAAAAAAAACAGCTCGCGAGTAGGGCTTGACAAGAATTGGAAAACGTGGTCGGGGCTAAGCAAATAATTCTTTTAAAACTTACCTTATTCCAGAAAATTTTTGCGCTTGACTCAAGGGACTGTCAAGTCCAAGTTGGGGCTAAAGATAAAAGAGATAAGTGAAAAAACGGGGTCGGGGCTTAACAATTAACATGCCAAACGAAAAAATAATTCACCCTATGAACTTCGCTAACTTTGCAAAAAAACGAAATTGGGGCTAAGACCCGTGAAGAATTTGCGAACAACAAATCAAAATCTGAGTTTTCTCTGGCCACTCAGAAAATCATGCGTGTGAATATTTGCAGTCCCTCTAATTTTTTTTCTATCTCCACTTAAAAATATTTTAAATGTCAAATACGACACATATTATTGTATGATATATTGAAATCATTTAAAACCGCGGATAGAAGCTAATTATAAATGCACAAAAAACAAGGCTATTCTAAAAGGAAAAGTGGGAATGTCAAAATTCAATTATTTATAAAACTGTAGATTTTCTAAAACTTTTTTATATTAGTTATGTATAAATTATAAAAATATATAAATTATAAAATAAAATCAACATTGTCACAATAGTTAAAATAATTTGTTCTTCAAGGGAAGCGTTTTTCTCTTTTCACTCTCCCAACGAATGTTACAGTTCCTCGTCACTCGAAAACATTAAAAAAAAAAAATTCAAATAGAAATAAGATTTTAGAATGATTATTACGATCAAGTGTTCTGAACGCTGCACTGATAGAACAAGAGCCTACAGCAAATTTTGGGAGTGGATTGCTAACTAAAATATGAGTATCAAAAACAACCGTCTGCCAGGTTTCTTTTTCAGCCTTTGGCAGGGGTGGGAGTTTGAAAATAGCGATTTTCCAGTTTATTTTTTCATAGGTATTACCACTTCAATAAATTTAAAAAATATATAATGTGATGCTCTGTCATTTTCATTAAGTCAAAACGTCAAAATCTTGGCAATCTGACCAATAGAACTGAAGATATTAGGTTTTTAAGCGAACCTTAATCGATTTTTTTGGAGACTTTGTTTTGTTGATTTTTTGTGTTTTATAATTCTCCAAGAAAAAGACGATAAGGTCCTCTTAAAAAGCTTATATTTTGAGTTCTATTGGTCGAATTGCCAAGATTATGATGTTTTGACTTAATGACAACATCATATAATATATTTTTTAAATTTATTGAAGTGGTAATACCTCTGACAAAATAAACAGGAAAATCGCTATTTTTAAACCCTGAAGGCTGAAAAAGAAACCTGAGAGACAGTTGTCTTTGACGCGATATATGCACCTACAAACCATCATACTCATATTTTGGTTATCAATCCACTCCCAAAATTTGCTGCCGGCTCTTAGGCTATGAAGTTTAAATTGCAGAATACATTCGTTTAACTAGAACTACAGAATTATAGTTCAAGGTTTACTTTGAAAACGAATCAAGTTCTGAACTTAAGTTTAATCATAAATTGTAGTTTAACTTGTGAAACTGGCCATTAATGTCTCAAACTGAATCTACCAAGCCCCTCCCACAGCCTTATCCTAGATCCGCTACTGCCCTTGACTTCAAGTTAGCAGGACAATTTCAAAAATGTAGATAAACGACTTGAAAGTGGATAAAATAATTTATTTGCTAATTTATTGTGAAGAAAAATTATTACTTTTTTGTTTTATTTGGGATATACAGGGTTACCTCATAACTTGACATTAAGTTAGCAGGTAAACTTTCTCAAAATGTAGATAAACGACCCGAAAGTGGAGTCAAGTTAGCAGGTAACCCTGTATCTCCCAAATGAAACAAAAAAGTAATATTTTTTCTCCGCAATAAATTAGCAATAAATTATTATTAACATTTATCCACTCCCGGGTCGTTTATCTACATTTTTGAGAAAGTTGACCTCCTGACTTGACGTCAAGAGGTAACCTTGTATCTCGCAAACGAAACAAAAAAGTAATATTTTTTCTTCGTTAAAAATTAGCAATAAATGCTTTTTAAACATTTATCCACTCTCAGGTCGTTTATCTACATTTTTGAGAAAGTTTTCCTGCTAATCAAGAAGTAACCCTGTATCTCGCAAACGAGATACAAAAAAGTGGTATTTTTTTTCGTTACAAATCAGCAATAATTTATTTTTAACTTCCTATTGGAAGTTATTGTAATTGGTGCGATTTGTCGAATTGAAAATTTTGACATATCTTCACGTTTTGAGGTCTCTAGAATCAGAATCCGTCGTTTTTAGCAAGATGTATGTATGTGTGTATGTACGTACGTTCGGGGTACTTTTTTCGTCCACCAAATCTCAAGAACGCATAAAGATGTCGACCTCGGATGGATTTTGTTTTACAGATAATATTGTCATAACGTGCTGAAAAGGTTTTCTTACAAATTCAATTAACCGTTTTTTTACAACAGCAATTCAAAAAGGAGCTATAAAATGTCATTTATCTGGAATATCTCGAGAAGGGAATAAGATATTCACTTCAGACTAATCCTATTTTACACATAATTACACAATACCAAATAGGTAAATAATAAAAAAAAAATTCAACAGACACTTTTTTTAAACTAAGTTGAAAAATAATTTTCGTCTCAAATATTTAAAGAACCAAAAATGATTCCGAACCCAGTCTATTTTTTTTACATAGTAGTAGTAATTTTTTTTTGAAACCATGTTTTTTTTAAGTTCACTTCCCTGATTTCTGGTATTTTTTTTTAGCCAATAGTCTGTTTGGAAATAATTGGCTTAAATAATTAATACCTCCAGACCGAGAAGAGTTAGGGAAAAAAGTTTTTAAGTAAGATTCTTAGAATTATGTAAGCTATTTACAAAAAAAATATAAACATTTTACAATTATAAATAGCTTAAGTACAAAATATAGGCAATGCCACATTTTGACCTGTATTTCTATACCTAAATATATTACTGATTATCCAAAAATCCAAAGTTATTACACTAGAAATATAATATATAATTATGTAATATATACTCTACCACCCCCACCCACTACTAAGGTAAATATGTATATGGTTTTCAAGTGCACCAATGGAAAGGTAATAGTGTGGGTCAATCCCAGACTCATTTTTAATTATTTATTCACTCTCGGGTCGTTTATCTACATTTTTGAGAACGTTGTCCTGCTAACTTTACGACAATAGGTAACCCTGTATCTCGCAAATCAAACAAAAAAGTAATATTTATTTTTCGTTACAAATTAGCAATAAATTATTTTTAAACATTTATCCACTCTCAGGTTGTTTATCTCCGTTTTTGACAAAGTTGACCTGCTAACTTAATGTCAAGTTAGCAGGTAACCTTGTATCTCCCAAATGAAACAAAAAACTAATATTTTTTTTTCACAATAAATTAGCAAATAAATTATTTTATCCACTCTCAGGTCGTTTATCCTTTGAGAAAGTTGTCCTGCTTACTTGACGTCAAAGCGTAACCCTGTATCTCACAAACGGAACAAAAACGTAATATTTTTTCTTCGTTTCAAAATAGCGATAAATTACTTTTAAACATTTATCCACTCTCAGGTCGTTTATCTACATTTTTGAGAAAATTGTCCTGCTTACTTTACGTTAAGTTAGTAGGTAACCCTGTACCTCGCAAACGTAAAAAAAGGTAATATTTGTTCTTCGTTAGAAATAAGCAATAAATTATTTTTAAAAATGTATCCACTCCCGGGTCATTTATCTACATTTTTAAGAAAGTAACTCCGTATCTCCAACAGCGCAATACATTTTTTTTCCGTTAAAAATTAGCAATAAATTAGCAGCTTGGGACTATATATTTTTTTTTATGAAATTTCGGAGTTGCCCTGCTAACTTTATACTCTAAAATAAATAAAATTCACGATTGAACAGCTCGAACATGTTTCCCTCATTAAAAATTGAAAGTTTTTATGTTGATACATTTTTTTTTTTTTTTGAAAATAGAAAAAAATATGCATATTTTATTACTTGAAAACTGTTTTTATTAGATTTTTTGCTATTGTTTTTAAGTAACCAATATGTTTTAAATCAATAATCTTTCTCAATACACGTACAATTTCTTTATTTCTAAGAACAGTTGTCTTCTTTTTCCGAATATGTTCACCATTTCTAACTCTTTCCACTTGCGATTTTGCAAATAAAAGCTCGTTTTTCAGGTCAGTTATAAGCTTTTCCTGCTTTTCTTTTCCCAACCTAACTTTTCAACAATTCATGTAAAAATGTGAGAGAGATACAAACAATTAAGAAGAAGAAAATGAGAAAGAGAAAATAAGAACAAGATACCATTAACTTTGTTTTTGTTTATTATAAATTCAAAGACTTATAAATTAATACATTGTTCAAGGGACGTAGTATATCAGAATATTATGCAAATGAAAAATTATTATGATATATTCTTAAAAAAACGTATTCTGTTTTCAAAATTCTGTATTTGAAAATGCTGTAAATAGGCTGAAAAATAAAAATCATTTTGATAATGTAAAAAAGTGCGCACTTTTTTACATTATCTAAACGAATTTTATTTTTCAGCCTATTTACAGCATTTTCAAATACAGAATTTTGACCAACCAGAATTTTGAAATACAGAATTTTGACTTACAGTATTTTTATCATTCAGTATTTTTTACATACAGTATTTTGAAATACAGTATTTTGAGATACAGTATTTTAAATACAGTATTATGACCCGTACAGTATTTTGACCCCAACCCGATTTATCATATATTTAGATTTATCATAAATAAAAAAATTGGGGTGGTACAAACTGCTGGGCCCCCATATAAAATTTAATAATAGCACTGGAATATAGATCAGGAATTTAGTGCAAAAATCCTTAATTTTGGTAATAGGATTGGGATTTTGATGGGTTTTAGAGCTGTTTAATAGGAACATTTGAGGAATTATCCCCGCCTCCAGCTGTTAAGAAAAAAAAAACAATAGCTATAACGGTAAATTCCACAAACTTTTAAAATATCTAAAACAATACATAGTTTTTATCATGCAATTTTCTTTTTGTTTATAGGTACCTACATTAATAAATCCCAAAAATGAGCTAAATTGTATTCAAAGTTGAAAAATTGAAATTTTTTACATTTTGTTGGGGGTTTTTTTTTTTTTGTAAATATTAATAAAAACTAAAAATACAGTTTTGTTAACCGATTAATTCTGCGTCGTTTGATATTATCTTACAAGCTTTTGTTGCATACCCTTCTGTAAAAAAGAATATTTGAAGACAAATCACGAAACAAATTAAGGTATAAATTAAAAAAATATAATGGTACCTACATTTAAGAAAATTTTAAAATACCTCAAAAGATGCAGAATTGAATTTAGAACAATAAAGTAAACATTTTATTTTATTATGTACCGTTAAGTTTATCAATCTTAACAGTATTTACTGTTAAAACGGAATTGTAAACAAAATCAAGAAAAAAATTTTTCCTATTGTTAAATTCTACGGTGTTTGAGATATTTTTGAAATATTCTTGTGGATATATCTTGAATAATTTCAATAAAATGCATAAAGAACCATGAACAAAAATATAAAAATTTTAAATAATAAAAAAAAAAATAAAACGCTACATTTCAGAAAGCTGAAAAAAAAATTTAAATGATGCAAAATTTACTAAGCCGTAAAACTGTATAGATTTCTTTTTATATATTACGCCCTTAAATTAAAAAAAAATTAGTAAGCGTTGAAAAAGTGAAAATGTTAACTGAATTTTTGCAGTTTTTACAAAAAACAATATAACTGCTAATCCAAAAATCTTGAGAAATACATCAAACTTCGCAAAATTACATTAAATATAAAATAAAAGAATTTTTATTTTTAAAAAGTGTTTTAAACTTGGAAAAAATTTTATTAAACTTTGAAGAAGTAAAATTTTTTCAATTTTTTTAAAGTTCTTATCGTTCCAGTTTAACATTCAACGGATATTTAAAAAAAAAGGAATTTATTTTGCTTATTTTCAATTTTGTTTGAATGTATTCAAGAGAAAACCATGAATAAAATGACTTTGTTTGCTAACAAACAATTACTAAACAATAATGTTCAAAGATATAGCCATTTTAATGAAACGAGGAATTTCCAAGAATATAAATAAATTTTTATAAATTATAATAAAATACCGTTATTGTTTTTTCTTTAACACCCACATGTGGGTATATTTCTGAAAAGACATATAATGGTATTAGGTACAATAGAAGTAAGTATCAAACTTATTACCGAAATTTAGAATTTTGTATGGAGTCATGTCTCTATAGGAATTTTGTGAAAAAAGGATGCAATTAAAATCTTAACAAACACAGTTAAATAAATTTAGCATGTTATTCTAAAAACGAGGTTTTCTGCACAATTAAATGCTTAAAACTGGACAATTTTTTTTTATTAAGTTACGATTAAACAAAACTAAACCAACCTCCATTACGACTTTTTTCCATTACTTATTTTTAAAAAGTTTTTAACGTATGTATATAGGTTATGGCAGCCGCTCACCCAAACAGAGATAGACTGTTCTAAACGTACGGAACAAATAAAACAACTGATGCACCGACAAGGAATTCCGATACAACAAAAGAACAAAGGGATGTTTTATGAACCTTCAACAATCCAAGAAAAATAATAAACACATGGAAGTAATTAGTGATAAGCAGATGTACCACGAAAACCAAACATGAAACCACATCTTCTATATAAAACTGTTTAAATAGGAGTATTTCTCGTTTTTTTATTTTAGATTTTAAGAAGACTTAAAACAAGAAAGAGCTCTTGCTCTTGAAGTATTTTTTAAAAACTCGTTCTCGATTTATATCAAGAAAAAATTTATATATTTCGTATTATATTTTATTATTTAAGAAAAAACAATTATCAATCAATTCAAAACAATTAAAATCACAAAAATAAAAAAAATCACACTAAAATCCCGTTATATTCGTTGCTCAACAGCTACGGTCGGGGATATTTCTGAAAAGTTGTATAATAGTATTAGGTACAATAACAATATATGTAAGTATCAAAGCTATTACCAAAATTTAGAAACTTGTAGATATGGAGCCATTTTTTTGTTTCCTGGGCTACAATCATATCATGAATCACTTGGAGCCATTAAACAAAATATCGATGTCTAAGGTTTTCCCACCGGCCATACCTGGGGGGCTGCATCTTCAGTTAAATATTCTGCTTCCAATGAGAACCCTCGATATTATTTTTTGTTCGCAAATTCCGTGCCTACTTTTGAGTGTGAAATAGAATCGAAATTTATTTTACATTTTATTGTGTTGAGCTTTATTTTATGGATCAACATTAAATCATACCTATATACTTATTCTTTGAAAAAATAACATTTGCATTCCTAAAAATAAAACAGTATTATGACAATGACAAGAAAATACCTAATTGATCAGGGTTATTTACCGTCATCAAAAAGTGTCATAGATAAGACTACATTTATCATAAAGAGCCATTTGGTCCAATATTTTATAACCACGACCACCCCAGTCGTTGTGCCAAACCTCATTATAATGTTCATTCAAATGTTCTCATAAATATTCAATACCTCAACCGTGCTTAAGCGTCCTGGTCCACACAGAAGCAGAACAATTGGCTTGATTACCAGCGCCACTACCAGCCACGCTGGTGATGGCTCCAGAAAAAAAGCGAGAAATTCAAGGCTGAGTTGACAGCCACATTCAACACCTGCAATGATGTGAAAAGCTTTGTGGTGGATTATTCTCATTTTCACGGCCGCGTTGTGTGTAAGCTGATAAGGAACAAATTAGAAAAACTTCTGTCAGTTCTACATGGCAGGAACACAACAATCGGGTGCTTAGCGGTTAATCTGAAAATCTTCCTTAAATGCATGTAATTTATGTCATTTTATTGTGGGTGGTTTTTGTCCTAATGGTTCCTCTGGAATTTACATAACGATTTCCCTATTAATAATCAACAACAGCGTTTTAGTGCTGCGGGCGCTTTAATTTTTTCTAATTCATCACTCATATTTAATTGCACAACCACAAATGGAAGAAGACTCTAAACTTACGTGCTGGAAGTATAGCTGTTTGCGTATGGAATGGCATTGCTTTTTTTAATTTCCTTATTTGAATTTTTAATGAAATATTTCAATGTAATTTTTGAAAAGCGTTTCGACCACAGCTTCATGTTAAAGCTGTACTTCTGCTTCTGATTATGCTGCTGATGCGGAAAAGAGCACATTGGAGCGTATAATAAAAGTTTATTGCTGAGTCCATGTAGAAACTGAAAACATATTCCAAATGATGAAAAATAAAATAATTTTATGGAAAAACTTTATTATATGTACATAGGTAGATTCCTATCTGCGTATTAAACGAATACTGGAAATTTTATTCGGATATTAAAAAGTTTTAAGAGAGTTGCTTGAGGAGTTGCAGATTTTGTATTCAGTGGAGAGAATGAATGGTTTTTTTTTGCTTAATTCAGACCCCACAAAATGTACAATCACACTATTTGTGCACATTTCCATATGTTCTTGAAGCTGACATTATTAACAAAATCATTCTTTGGTCAGATTTTATCAGTGAAAATTGTTAGTATTGAATGATTTGATTTGATTTCTAAGGCGTTTGATAGAGTTTGGCACCAAGCTCTCTTATCGAAAATGCGCGCATTTGGTTTCGATGAATCTCTTCTTCGTTGGATTAGAAATTACCTTTCGGACCGATCAATACAAGTTGTATTGGACGGTTTCAACTCTGAAATTCACAAAATAAACGCTGGTGTGCCCCAGGGCTCCGTTTTGTCTCCGACTCTCTTCCTTATATTCATAAATGATCTTTTGTCTGAAACTTCTAATCCATTAAACTGTTTCGCTGGCGACAGCACCATCAGCTTCTCATATTCGTTTTCAGATTCACATCCATGTCCTTCGGATGTGGAACTAGAACGGCAGCGTATGATTAGCTCATTAAATTCTGATCTTGACAGCATTGTCCAATGGGGAATCAAAAACCGCGTAGAATTTAATGCTTCGAAAACTCAATGCTGTCTTCTGTCATCAAAACGAAACACACCTCCCATGCCGCTATCCATGAGCGGCACTTGTATTGAAGAAACCGAAAAGCTTTCAGTCCTCGGTATGTGTATCACAGACCACCTTCTGTGGAATGAACACATATTCGACGTCGCCAAAAATGCAGCTAAATGCTTAGGCTTTCTTCGGCGATGCAAGAAATTTTTCTCCCCTTCTGATCTAGCTGTAATCTATAAAGCATTTATCCGTCCGAAACTTGAGTACAATTCTCATATTTGGGCAGGTGCCCCAATAACCCACTTGAGTATCTTAGATAGGATTCAAAAAAGAGCTTTGAAAATGATAGGTGACAGAAATATAACAGAAACATTTGCATCCCTCGAACACCGCCGCGATGTTTCATGTCTAACATTATTTTACCGTTACTTTTATAAACACTGTTCTAGTGAAATAGCCAGCTGCATTCCTCCCCTAAGACAATTCAACCGTAATACTCGTACCTCTAGGAATGCACATCAGTTTACCCTCGAGTCCAACTTCGGACGTACTGTCAAGTATAGAGATTCTTTTTTTAGCCGCATAACCCGAATGTGGAATGCTTTACCCGGCTCTATCTTTCCCGACCATTTTAATATTCAGAGGTTCAAAACCAATGTGCATCGGTATCTCCTCTTAAATCCTTCCCTATTTTCCCAACGCTCGCACTGTGTTTAAACATTTTAAGGGCAGCCAAATCCCTTTAGTGCGCGCTCAAACAAAAAAAAAGAAAAACAAAAAAAGATATTATGTACCTATGTACTTGTACATACATACAAAAGGAGATGGCCCATTTTTCTATGGAGCCTGGGCCCAGTGGGTTCACTAATGAAATCGGTATCAAATGAAAAGTGTGACTGAGCACGTTATGTGGGTCAAATATTTCCAAAATCGTAGGTGGGGTTTTCAAGATATTTGAGTTAGAAGTTGGTTAATTCAGAAGATGAAATCCTCTTCTTCTTAAAAAAAAAAAAGTGTGGTATAAGGCACTTAGGAAAATGATTTTGATAACAAATGATGTATTTTTTCTTAACCTTTAAAAAATAACTAAAATTATTTTTCAACCAATAATATATTTTTCAACACCGATATCTTAAAAAAAATGGGCACGACTGGATCGCACAAACTTGCTCTCGTAGCTAACAACTTGAACGTAGTTTAAAATTGACAATGTACATATATAGTGGTTCTATAACATTATGATATCATTAAAAAAAGTTTTAAAATCAATTTAAAATATAAATTATTACTATAATTTAATATAATTTTTTTTTTTATAGCTAAAACAGATAGAGCTCAAAAAATAGTATGCTATCTGACTTGTTTAATAAATATGAATTTACGATAAAAAATTTAAAAATCCTTAGAGCGGTTTTCTTAAAAATTAATTTTTTATATATACAAATTCTTGAATATTTTTAATTAATTAAATAAAATACAATTTTACATAAAATTAAAAAAATATTCATTGAACCGTTTTCAAGATATTGAATTTAAAAAAAAAAATTCAATATTTTTTTAAAAATCCAAAAATAATTTTTTCGAAAAATTTTATATGTAAAATTGTTAAAATTGTGAAGGACCTCTTACATAAAAAATTTGGTTTAAATCGGTGTAGCCATTAAGGAGAAATTTAAAAACCAAAATATGGGTTCTATGACAGGTACCGTTAATAACCGTTACAAATTTTTTTTTTCTACCAAAATATTTATTTTAGTAATTATAGTAGCTCGTAATTTTTTTTTCAAAATCGTTAGAGCCGTTTTTGAAATAAATCAATTTTTGTATATTGGTTGTTGCATCTAATGATGCTAATGTAGTTGCATCAACAAGGCTTTTGAAAGCCAACAATAGTGCAACAGCAACATCGTTAAGTCGTAAAAGAAGGAAGATGTGTGGCGTTTATTAAAGGCAACTTCATCACTACGCGGTTCCGGAACTAATTTACATAGAGATTTACCGACTAAAGCACGGGCCCCAAGAAGGAAGCTGGTAGCTTTGAACAAGGATATTCGCTATAAGAATAAAAACATTAAAACGCAAATCCGTGACCAAACATTGTTCGTAGAAGGAAAATCTTTTTAGCGAAGAAAGAGCGGATTTAAAACTGTAACCGAAATTGCAATGGAGAGAATCTACGGCTTCAATCTACAAAAGGCAATTGGATACACTTTTGATGGCGAATAGAACAGATAATTTGGAAAATATAGCAGATTGCATCAAGATAGCGTATCCAGGATCTAGAAGTTGCAGAAAAGGTGGAGTGTTTAAAAAACCATGGTTCGATGAATCCTGCATGGAAGCGAGGAATGTATCATACTCATGTCTTAACCGATTAAGGCAAAACAATGGAGACTCCGCGAAACCCTCGTATATCGAACACAATCGTAGGTTTAAAGAACTTTGAAGAGAGAAGAAGAAAGTTTTGTATGAAAAGAAAGCACAAAGTTTAACAACATGTAGCAATACAAAGGACTTCTGGAAACAGTTACAAAAATTAAATGGCTAAGTCTATTTTTGCGGACGATATCGTTCTACTCGCAAAACTCACCGGTAACACTCCAGTTAATTATAAATAAACTTAATGAATATTGCACTTAATGGAATTTAGTGATGAACCTAGAAAAATCAAAAGTTATGATATTCAAAAGAGGCGAAGAAAGATTAAGTCGAAGAGAACAATGGACTTATAACCATGAAGGAATTGAAGTTGTGAAGCAGTATAAATACTTAGGAGTGTACTTCACCAAGAATCTCAAGATGGAAAAACACCTCTCTGAAAAATGAGTAAAAGCAAAAACAGCAATAAACGTAGCATGGAAGGAAATCTTCAACAACAGACATATTGCGCATAGCGTCCAGTATAGGGTTTTCGAATCGGTGTCAGAAGCAACTTTACTATATGCAGCTCAAGTATGGGGGGGGGGGAAATATGAGACCGTTGAGAAACTTCTTCGTTTTAACATTAAACGCATTTTTCGACTTCCTTCAAACGCTCCCTACTACATGGTTATGCTCGAAACTGGTATCTCTCCATTGTTTATAAAAACCATCAATGTGCTAAATATGTCTGATAATCGCCTTCCAAAAAAAGTAGTTCTCCAAGCGATACGTAACAGATCTGTGCCTACGCTCTGTAACTCTCGCATCGAGAAATTTCTCGTATGAAACACGCGAATCAGAACAAAAACGATGTGAACGATGCATACAAATCATTTTCTCACATTCAACCGGTTCTGTAAGTTTAATTTTCTCGACTTGGAATGTTGTGGAATTAAACTCCTCAGGAGCCTGGAAAGTTTAAAACTGTAAAACTGTTTCTGTAAGACAAAAGTCTAGATAATTTCTCGACTCAAATGTCAAAACAACTCGACAAGAAAAATCAAGTACTTACTTTACTTTTGATGGCGCTCACAGCCCAGGATGGGCTTCGGCCTCAACTAACAAGCCCCTCCAGCCAGCTCTGTCCCTAGCTAGCCGCTTCCAGTTGCGCACACCGAGTGCTTTGATATCGTCACTCACTTGATTGCGCCACCTGGTACGGGTTCTTCCTCTGCTGCGTACCCCATCGGGGGTGGATTCGAAGACTCGTCGGGCAGGTGCGTTGCTGTCCATACGCTCCACGTGCCCCAGCCGCTGTATTTTCAGCTTTTTGACCAGGTCAACGTCGCTGTATAGCCCGTATAGCTCGTCGTTGAATCTTCTCCTCCACACTCCTTCGATACACACCAGACCGAAAATCACACGAAGAATCTTCCTCTCAAAGCACCCTAGCAGATTTTTATCCGAATATTTCAGTGTCCATGCTTCTGACCCATAAAGCAGGACCGGGATGATTAGGGTTTTGTATAAAGTCTCCTTGGTTCTCTGAGAGAGGGCCTTACTACTTAAATGCCTTCTTAGACCGAAGAAACAGCGGTTGGCAACAGTAATTCTTCGCTTGATCTCTGCACTGATGTCATTCTGCGATGTAATAGTGGAGCCCAGGTAGACAAAGTCCTTGACAACTTCGAAGTTATATCTGTCCATCGTGATATTTTGCCCAAGTCGACGATGTTGAGATTCCTCTCTCGATGACAGCATATACTTCGTCTTGTCCTCATTAACCGCCAATCCCATTCTAGCCGCCTCCGATTCAATGCTCGCAAATGCCCCTGCCACAGCCCGCTTCGTTCTGCCGACAATGTCTATGTCATCCGCAATTGAACGGACTTTTGATAGATTGTACCGCTGGTGTTGACATGTGCGTTGCGTACAATGGCTTCAAGAACGATGTTGAATAGGTTGCATGATAACGCGTCGCCTTGCCTCAATCCTTTCTCAACATCAAAGGAATCGGTGGTGTTCTTACCAATTTTGACGGAGCAGCGAGATTTCTCCATCGTCATCCTGCACAAGCGGACGAGTTTGGCAGGGATGCCGAGACTCGACATGGCTCTGTATAATTCGTCCCTTTTCACGCTATCATACGCGACTTTAAAATCGATAAAAAGGTGGTGTGTATCGATCTGGAATTCCCGGGATTTTTCTAAAATCTGTCGGAGTGTGAACATTTGATCGACGGTTGACTTGCCTGGCCTAAAACCGCACTGATAAGGGCCGATCAGATCGTTGACAAAAGGTTTTAAGCGGTCACACAGGATGGCCGACAAGATTTTATAAGCGACGTTTAGGAGACTAATTCCTCTGTAGTTGGTACATTTCAGAACATCTCCCTTTTTATGGATGGGGCACACTATACCGAGGTTCCATTCATCGGGCATACTTTCCTTCAACCAAATTTTGCAGATGAGCTGGTGTATGCTCCTAGCCAATTCATCTCCCGCTGATTTAAATAGTTCGGCTTGTAAGCCATCCGCACCTGCAGCCTTGTACGACTTAAGTTTGGATATCGCCCGCCGCACTTCAGTTAGGTCGGGTGGATGGAACTCTTGGCCATCATCGTCCAAGTTGAATGGAGCGTTCTGCCTATTAGCGGCATCTTGGCTGTCTTCGCCATTAAGCAGTCTAGAGAAGTGTTCTTTCCAGATCCTCAGCACTGACTGTGTGTCTACTACCATATTCCCACTCTCATCTCGGCAGGCTTCCGTTCTAGCCTTGAATCCTTGGGTGGATCGCTTCACCCTCTGATAAAATTTTCGAACATCTCCCCTACCGCTACAACCCTCAATAGACTCTACCGCCCGCTTCTCGTGCTCTCTCTTTTTCCCCCTGAGAAGTCGGCGTTGCTCTTTTCGATTCAGCCAGTAGAGCTCCCGGGCCACTCTCTCAGCAGCTCTTGTTCGAGTCTGCAACATTGCCTGGTAGGCCTCGTCCTTGGCTGCATGCGCTAGCCGGCACTCTTCATCGAACCAGGGGTTTCGTTGTATTCGCCTAGTGAAACCCAGCACATCAGAGGTGGCACTTCTGATGGCTTGTTGACAGTGTTCCCACTGGTCCTCTGCACTTGATGCTGCTGGGGGACCTCCTGAGAGATTAAGAGTTACGTGGTCTGCAAATGTTCTGGCAGTCTCTTGCGATTTAAGCTTCTCGACATCGAATCTTTTCACAGCATCTGCTCTGCGTTGTCGCGTCATGGATATCCGCATACGTAGTCTAGCTACTACCAGGTAGTGATCCGAGTCAATGTTGGCCCCTCGGAACGTTCGGACGTCCAAGATACTGGAAGCATGTCTCGCGTCTATCGCAACGTGGTCGATTTGGTTGACGGTTACTTGATCACGCGACCGCCAAGTCCCCTTGTGTATATTGAGGTGTGGGAAATAGATGCTTGAGATGATGACATTTCGCCCCGCCGCAAAGTCTGCCAGCCTGTGTCCGTTGCCGGAAGTTTCGTCGTGTAGGCTGTGTCCTCCGACTATCGAACCAAAGATGCCCTCCTTTCCGAATCTTGCGTTGAAGTCACCAAGAATGATCTTCACGTCGTACTTCGGGCACATATCATACGTTGTCTCCAAGAGATCGTAGAATGCTTCTTTGGTTGAGTCTTCTCTCCTTTTATGGGGGGCGTGAACACAAATCAGCGAAATGTTCTTAAATTTGCCTTTAATGCGGATTGTGACCAGGCGCTCGCTTACACTCCGGAAGCCCAAGACTTCTTGCCTAAGTCTTCCCCTTATCACAAAACCACAACCAAAGAGCCGCTGACCCTGTTCCTTCAAGCACCCGCCGTAGTAGATGTCACACGTTTTCAGTCTCCGTACGCCCTCTCCATCTTATCGCACTTCCTGGATGGCTGTTACGTCAGCCTTTAGCCTGTCCAGGTTCTCCACTAATTGTTCGGCTGCACGTGTTCTGTATAAGGACAGGACGTTCCACGTGCAGATCCGAAATTCATTGTCCTTGTTTCGTTTGCTGGGGTCGTCAACTTTAAAATCATCCATATCCGAGGCTTGTTGTTGTTTCGGAACAACTTTTTTTTACGTGGTAGGGAAGTTACCCCGACGCAAAACCCCCGACCCGGAGGACCAGACCCTTCGTATAACTCCAAGGGTAGGGAGCCGGATAAACCGCTCCTTATAGGCCTGAGCTACATATATGTCGTAGTAGCCCATATAAGGTGTTCACTAAGTAGTTCAACCTAACTGGAACTGTAGACGCCACCGTTGATTCCATCTAGAGAATTCGTCCGCTGCCGCCTCGATGAAAGGAGAAGTGCCTTAGTGGGAACACTCCTCCCCCCCTCTCTCGTTGGCTGTCCCCCACAGCTTTCCACGGGGATTTAAACCCCGTCTCCAGCTGAGGTACTAGACACCCGATGTTCACCACGAGGAGGTGAGAGTAGGAGTTGGTAGACAGAGGTGGGTTTTGAGAAAAACCTGTGGACGCTTGTGTCCTCTTGAATGCACATAACTACCCTTTTGAAACATCAAGTGAGAAATGTAAAAATGACTGAAAATAGAGAAACTAGCTCCACACCTACTTGTAAGAAAATATTTGAAAAATTTGAATGGTTTGCTATCTCGCCCCCAACTATCAACTATCAAAGCAAAAGGTGTGATTTTTCGGATTTTTAAAATTTCACCACCATCACTGTCAACTGTCAAGTACGATTTTTTTGATTTCCACTGGACTTAGAGTGCAAAATCTACCTCCTAAATCGATTGGCGCCCTCAGATCTTGACATTTCGACACCTGTCAAATTGAAAAGTGAAATTTCTTATTTTCTGTTGGTGCTAAAGTGCTGGCCGAGACATTAGGTAATAACACCCTCCTTAGTCGATTGGTGCCCTTAGAATTTGACATTTCGACACACTTCCTGCAACGCGCAGAAGACAGGAGCTGTAATACGGCAGTTTTTGCTCTTATAGCATTGCTGTTACCATTTTTGTTATCATTGTGAATGATTTACTCTACGGAGCGAATGTTTCTCACTGATTTGGGAGATTGTGAAAGTATTCGCCGTGTTGATTTCAACATAACTAAATTTTCACCGACCAAGTAAATCAAACATGATTGGTTAAGGTTTTACCTTCCACCACAATCCAATCAACAACCAGCGCATTTTTACTTACTTGAGAATTATATCATGCAATTCATTAGCCTTTCATCACTACTTATTATATTTTCCAACATTCTAACATTCACTTACACATTCAACAACAAGCAGGCAAAAAACTCACACGCACTTGAAACGTCAAATCTCATAGCTAAGCTTTGTACAACGCTCATGTCTTGTTCAAAAAGTTATATTTTTCGCCATGTCGGTCGCTGCATGTGGACATAGATTTTTTGGACTCCATTGGGTTTTTTCTGGACATGTTTATAATCCCGCCATCTGTTTAATCGAATCAGTCTTTAAAATTGTATGGTTGTCTATTAATATTTTGTATGTATTTAAATAGTGAAGCAACGACCTTTCTAAGGACATCTAAATTTTGAAATTCGGATAATTATTTTCCGATTTATATCTAATTTTATGCAGACAAATTGACAATTTTTAATTTGTTTCTGGATTTTATCTGTAAAAAATATTTCTAATATAAAATTTTAATATTTGAAATTATTTTGTGAAGCTTGTCAGCAACGCACAGTTATGTTTTGTATCCAGAATCCATTTTGCATTTTTTTGGTAAATAAATCAATAAAGCTAATTCTGGAGTGGCTTTTGCTGAAATGATCACTTAATAATTATTAGCAATATTTTAGAAGAGGATTAGAGCAATTGGTCTGTTCGTTTTTTTTTTTCAAAATGTATCAATTTTTTATTAACTTTTGCATTTAAAGTACCAAAAATAGAATTAATTTTTCACTAAATCGCATTTCTAGTATGAATTTTTTTAAGATTTTGCAAAAACTTTAACACAAGCATTTTGATTATAAATTTCTACCGTAGTTTTTCTCATTTGTTGGTATCATTTGTTATGAACTATCAGGCATTACTAAAGTTTGCAGCCTCTAAATTTGGCTAAATGGAGCTTTATTGTGATTTATCTCATTAAATTGCCCCTACTTTTTTTTCCCTTTAGATTTACAAATATAAAATAACTGACATATTTGTAAAAGAATGTAACACCTTTAATTGTGTGTCATTAGTTTTTCAATATTTATAAATTTTTCATTAACTTTTAACAATTTTCCAAGTAAATACACTTAAAAGGTGTGAATTTTTCGCATTGTGGCAAATTTTTTCTCTTTTAACAATTTATTTTGTCATGAAAGTGAAATATTTTTTATTTTTATAAGTTTCTATGTCTTATAATCTTTCATTTGATACCTCATTTAAAATCAAAAAAAGTATTACCTATGTTATGGCCATTTATAGGTATTTTATGTATATTTTAGCAAAAAGAAAAAATTTTATCGACCAATAGACTGGATTTTTGCAAAATTTTTCTTTCAGTTATGTTTAAAAACCTATACTAAAGCTTGTGGTTATCGTAGAAATATGTTTTATACACCAACATAATTTTTGATTTGTATAGATTATTACAAAATTTTTGATTTGAAAATTTTGATAATCGGTTAAATAAAAAGTAACAATATTCACTATTTAGTCAAAATAATGCTATTATATCTGTTTAAGCGTATTAGTCCATAAATTTGTATGGACGTCTATTAATGTTTTGTATGTATTTAAATAGTGAGACAATGACCTTTCCATCGACATCTAAATTTTGAAATTCAAATTGACAATTTTAAAATTTTTTCTGGATTTTATTTGTAAAAAATATTTCTTATGTAAAATTTAAATATTTGAAATTATTTTGTGAAGCTTGTGAGTAATGCGCAGTTATGTTTTATATATCAAAATTTTTATCAGATTTTCAGGATTTATTATTTTTAAATTTGAAAATATTTCATGGGCGTGGTGAAATTATAAAAATAAAATTCGTTGAAATAGCATGATTTTTTGGTAAATAAATCAATAAGACTAATTTTAGAGTGGTTTTTGTTGAAATGATCAGTAAACATTTATTAACAATATTTTAGAAGGGGATTAGAGCAAAATGTGTGTTAGTTTTGTTTTTAAAAATTTATCAATTTTGTATTAACTTTTGCATTTAAAGTACCAAAAATTGAATTGATTTTTCACTAAGTCACATTTTTAGTATGATTTTTTTTAAGATTTTGCAAAAATTTTAACACAGAAATTTATATTAAGAGTTTTAACATCAATTTCATGTATCATTTGTTATGAACTATTAGGTATTACTCAAGTTTGAAACCTCTCAATTTGGCTAAATGGAGCTTTTTTGTGATTTATTTTATTAAATTGCCCCTACTTTTTCCCCGATAGATTTACTAGCACAAAATTATTTTAAAAATATAAAAATTTTTGGTTAACTTCTGAATTTAAAGTACAAAAAAATAAGTTGATTTTTCATTAAAACACATTTTTAGTACACATTTTTTTAATATTTTGCAATAAGTTTTACACACAAATTTAAGTTATAAATTTCTATCTAAATTTCATGTATCATTTATTATGAACTATTAAGGTTTGCTCAATTTTGAAACCTCTAAATTTGTCTAAATGTAGCTTTTTCGTGATTTATTTATTAAATTACCTCTACTTTTTACCCGTTAGATTTAGAAATACAAAATTATTCACATATTTATAGAAGAAGGTTACACCTATAAACGTGCATCATTAGCTTTTCGAAATTAAAAAGAAATTTCATCAAGTTTTGAATTTAATATATGTAATATAAATTTGACGGGTCATTTACACACCCTTTTAGTATGAAATTTTTCACCCCCCCCCCCCCAATAATTTTTATACACAAATTTAGCCACATCTCATAGCTAAATTCTGAGATCAAAACTTTAATAATCGTCTGAGTAGAAATGAAGTTATGATTTTTTATATTAAAAGAACTCCAATTAGAAATTCAATTTAGATAACGGTGCTCTCCACTGGTAGACGATTGTTGACAATGAACAAAGCGGAGCATTTCTATGGATTTTATTCGATTTTTTTACGAATTTTAAGAAATTAGTTGTGACGCTAGTATAGGAGGTAGATTAAAAAGTGAGGTATCAAATTAATGGCTATTCTATTGAGATTAGACATAAGAAAAAACTAAACCAATCCATGCACACACCCACATGTTATTAAGTAATATGTGTGAACAATATTATATTGTGAATTTCTCAGCTCAACGGTACAATACGAATATAATTTTTTGTATACAAGTTCCTAGGACATATAGCTATAATTCATTCATACATTGCAAACCTCTACAACTGTTAATTAAAAAGATATTAATAAAAACCAAAAAACAAATTTCACATAGGCAACATTTTTTTATTATTGTTAAAGATTTCTAACAAAATTTAAATTTTTTTTTTGGAAGCTATCTATCAGATAGCAGGGGGATAGACATTCTTGATGCCATAAAATAAAGTTAGCATTTTGATTGTTTTGTTGTTAGTTTGGACACCCTTACAGCCAAACTGACAAGAAAACAAAAAAAAGACTTTTAATTAGTTAAGATATTTTAGAAGAGGATTAGAGCAATTAGGGTGTTGGTTTTGTTTTTCAAAATGTATCAATTTTTTATTAAAAAAAATAAATAAATCGGGTGGCACAACGGCTCATGAAGAACCAGGACCTAGTGACTAACAACTTGCAACCATTCCTGTGCGCGCCTATCGACAGGAATGGAAGGGACCTATGCCGAATCCGAACGGCTAGACGAGAAGCACCTTTTCGTGACAAGTGATACTCTTGGAGGATTTGTCAATTCCTCACAAGAGGCAGTAGCCCTGACAAAAACTTTTTAGTTTTAAGGTGGACGGGGCTGGGAAGCGAACCCAGACCTCCAGCGTGACAGTTGAACGCACTAGCCATTACGCTACGCGCTACTACTTGCAAACCTCTACGACTGTTAATTAAAAAGATATTAATACAAAACCAAAAAAACAAATTTCATATAGGCAACAATTTTGTATTATTGTTAAAGATATCTAAAAAAATTTAAATTTATTTTTTTTTCAGAAGCTATCTATCGGATAGCAGGGGGATAGACATTGTTTATGCCATACAAAAAAGTTAGTATTTTGATTGTTTTGTTGTTAGTTTGGACACCCATACAGCCAAACTGACAAGAAAACAAGAAAAGACTTTTATATATTAGTTAATAATATAAAATATTACAAAATGTTGGCCAAACCTTGAATTTTGGGTAGACCAAGATATTTTTTATTTGATGTGTAGAGGAGTTTAGTGCAAGTATAAAATTGAGTTTTCGGGGTCAAAAGCCCTCCGCATTGGCAGCCATCTAGGAAAAAAATAGGGTAACAAAGTTTTCCGTGATATATTGAGAACCGTAAGTAAGATGAAACAAATTTTAACAAAATTTGGTGGGTATAAAGTGCTTGCCAAAGTTGTATAAAATTGCTTTTATTTCTACTGGTCAGCAATCAAATTTTGGTCGAACCTCGCATTTTCGGTATAACAAGATGTTTTTAATTTTATATGTAGGGGGTTTCAGTGCGAGTATAAAATTGCGTTTTCGGGGTCGAAAGCCTTCGGCGTTGGCCTACATCTGGTAAAAAGCAGTGTAAGCATTTTTTTTTATCAATTTTAAGGTTTAAAGTGACTCAACATAAATTGTAAACAATTCAATTTTCTAAAGTTATAGTGTTTGAAATTTTTTCGTGGAACTAATGGTTTTCAAGATATCACCGAAAACTGCTAACAGTACTTTTTCCAAGATAGTGGCCAACGCGGAGGGGTTTCAACCCCGAAAACTCAATTTTATACTCGTACTGAATCCCACTATACATATAATTAAAAATATCTTGTTATACCGAAAATGTGAGGTTCGAACAAAATTGCATTGATGAGCAGTAGATATAAAAGCAATTTTATGCAACCCCGACAATCACTTTATACTTAACAAAATTGTGTTAAAATGTTTTTCATCTTACCAAAGGTACTCAAGATATCACCGAAAACTTGTTACACTACTATTTCCAAGATGGCGGCCAATGCGGAGGGCTTTCGGCGGCGAAAACTCAACTATATACTCGCAGAGAACCCCCTTCACATAAAATTAAAAATATCTAGTTATACAGAAAATGCAAGGTTCAGCCAAAATTTTGTAATATTTTATTGACTAGTAGATAGGTAATAAAAGCAAGTTTATGCAACCCTGACATATCCTTATTCATTTTCCCACATTTTTGTATTTGACTTTTAGTTTCCAATACTCCAGTGGAATAAAAAATAAAAATAAATAAATAAATCGGGTGGCACAACGGCTCATGAAGAACCAGGGCCTAGTGACTAACAACTCGCAACCATTCCTGTGTGCGCCTTTCGACAGGAATGGAAGGGACCTACAATTGTATGCCGAATCCGAACGGCTAGACGAGAAGCACTTATTCGTGACAAGTGATACTCTTGGAGGATTTGTCAATTCCTCGCAAGAGGCAGTAGCCCTGAAAAAAAACTTTTTGTTTAGTTTTTAGGTGGATGAGGCTGGGAAGCGATCCCAGACCTCCAGCGTGACAGTCGAACGCACTAACCATTACGCTATGGGCTACTACTACTACTACTACTACTCCAGTGGAATGCGAGTTCGAAATGTTTGTTTCTCACATCGAGATACAGAAACAGATAATTTTTCCAGATCAAGAAACGCTACAGAGGAAATATCCTGCATCTTTAGATTAAGGGGTGAACTGTTAAACCATTCATTCCACATCGCGAAAACTTACCTGTGCTTTGTGAAATGTGTAATATGGCGGAACGTGACGACATTTCTCATTTTGTTGGTAGATGCCCGATCCTCAAAGAAACGAGAAGACATGTGTTTGGCGAAAACATCCTATCGGAGGAACTTACATTAAAATGCCTAAATGAAATAGATGTAACCAAAATGTTCAAGTTTTGTAAAATTACATTAGCTTATAGCGGGTGATTTTTTAGCTGATTTGTTTTGGCAACACTGGTTTTGACAGCTGACGTGTGTTTAGTACCTTGTGTCACTGTCAAACAGCTTCAGTTTGGTTTGCAATTTAACCATGGATCGTCTTACAAATGAACAACGCTTGCAAATTATTGAATTTTACTATCAAAATTCGTGCTCGGTTCGAAATGTTCATCGCGCGCTGCTTCCATTTTATGGTCGGCATTCTCGACCTTCTGAGCAGTCTATTCGGAAGATTGTGACCAAATTTCGCACTAAATTTACTTTGTTGGACATTAAACCACCAACACGTTTACGTACTGTGCGTAGTGAAGAAAATATTGCGGCCGTATCAGCTAGTGTGACAGAAGACCGCAAAATGTCGATTCGGCGCCGTTCCCAGCAGTTAGGCCTTTGTTACAGCACTACGTGAAAAATTTTGCGGAAGGATTTGGACGTAAAGCCTTTTAAGATACAGCTGGTGCAAGAACTAAAGCCAGCCGACCTACCACAACGCTGAATTTTTGGTGAATGGGCTCTTGTAAAGCTGGCCGAGGATCCGCTTTTTTATCGAAAAATTGTGTTCAGCGATGAGGCTCATTTTTGGTTGAATGGGTACGTAAATAAGCAAAAATGCCGCATTTGGAGTGAAGATCAGCCAGAAGCATTGCAACAGCTACCAATGCATCCCGAAAAAGCCACTGTTTGGTGCGGTTTATGGGCCGGCGGCATTATTGGGCCATATTTCTTCAAAGATGATGCGAATCGCAGCGTTACTGTCAATGGTGAACGCTACCGAGCGATGATAACAAACTGTTTTTTGCCCGAAATGAAAGTTCTTGACCTGCATGCTATGTGGTTTCAACAAGACGGTGCCACATGCCTCACAGCACGCGTAACAATGGCGCAATTGCAAGGCGAGTTTAGTGAACAGTTAATTTCACGTTTCGGGCCGGTCAATTGGCCGCCTAGATCGTGCGATTTGACACCATTAGACTATTTTTTGTGGGGGTATGTCAAGGCTAATGTCTATAGGGACAAGCCCGCTTCGATTGACGTACTGGAAGCCAACATCCATGCATTCATTCGTGAGATACCGGCCGATATGTGTGAAAGAGTATGCCAAAATTGGACTCAGCGGATGGGCTACCTGAGACGCAGCCGCGGTCAACATTTGCATGAAATTATCTTTAAACATTAAATTGCAAGGTTCAAACTATCGATTCAAATAAATATTTCATTCATTTTTTCGAATTTTTTGTGTTTTTTTTTTTTTAAAGTTCTAAACCTCTTAAAAAATCACCCATTAGAAGCAGAATTTTAAATGAAAATTTTTAATCAAGCTGTACCTTAATTATTTAATCAATAAAGTTGTTTTTTATAAAATTGTCAATCAGGCAGACGGCAAAGCCATGCTTATTTAGCGATTGTTAAGAAATTTATTAAAACCACTTATAGAATAATAAAAAGCAATATCTATTTCTATTTGTTGTATGGGAGGTACCGTTATTTTTTGAGCCAAAAAAAAAAATTTTCAATTTCCCCTCTAGGGAATCACCAAAGGACCTTAAGTCCAAAGTTTGAAGAAAATCGCTTCAGCCGTTTAGGCTGCAGGTCGAGGTACCGACAGACAGACAGAATTGCGAGACCCACTTTTTTCGCGTTCTGTACCATCGTAATGTAAGGGAAAATTATTATCTCGAATTTTTTTTTGCACGAATCCTAAACTTGCCCTATACTACGTATATCGCAAGTAAAAATGGGCACGACTGGATCGCAGAAACTTGCTTTCGTAGCTAACAACTTGAATGTAGCTTAAAATTGAAAATGTGCATATATAGTGGTTCTATAACGTTATGATACCATTAAAAAAAAGTTTTAAAAACAATTTAAACATAAATTATTACTATAAAATAATATATATTTTTTTTTAATAGGTAAAACGAATAGAGCTCAAAAAAAACTATGCTATATGATTTGTTTGATAAATATGAATTTATGAAAAAAAATTTCAAAAAACGTTAAAGCGGTTTTTTTTAAATAATTTTTTATATGTATATAAAAATTCTTGAAAATTTAAAAAAATTAAATTTGGTATGCCAACTTTTAGTATTTAATAAAATACAAATTTTTCACAAAATTTGAAAAAAAAATCATTAACCCATTTTCAAGATATTGAATTTTCAAAAAAAAAAAAAAAAACCGTTATAAAATATATTTTTTTTCTACCAAAATATTAACTGTCGTAATTATAGTAGCTCGTCATTTTTTTTTTTTTTCAAAATCTTTAGAGCCGTTTTTAAATAAATCAATTTTTGTATATTGGTTGTATAGCAGGTACCGTTATTAACTGAGCTAAAAAAAATTTCAATTTCCCTCTAGGGAATCCCATAAGAACCTTAAGTCTTAAGTTTCAAGAAAATCGTTTCAGCCGTTCAGGCTGCAGGTCGAGGTACATACAGACAGATGGACAGACAGACAGAATTGCGAGACCCACTTTTTTCGCGTTGTCTATCATCGTTATGTTAGGGAAAATTATTATCTCGATTTTTTTTTTTTGCACGCATCCTAAACTTGCCCTATACTACGTATATCGCAAGTAAAAATCAGCGATGTCATATATGTATTTTTTAATATATAATTAAGTACCCTCCCTCAAAGAAATACATACTTTTTAACAAGCTTCATCTAAGAAGCACCTTAACATGCTACCAGGTTCTATGAACTTTCTCCTTTAGCGTTTGTTTTTAATAATTCCTTTAGACAAACCAAAATGCATTTTGTTTTACATTAATTAATAAGAAGGAGATGTTATTCAAGAAAATATGCAGCTTGCTACTTCTTTAAATAGTTCGTATAAAAAACTTACCATTTTCCTTTTGTTTACGGACGAAGTTTATAAAGACACATTAATATGTAAATCATTTTTTCTTCTTTATTTTTGTTCAATGTTCATCTTAAGTACTAATAGGTTTGTAACTAAACCATGTTTTCGATTATGATTTCTTAACATTTTTGGTTTTATTACGTATTCCTTAACTACATATAGAAATTAATTGTAATTAATTTGAATTCTTCTTCAATTTAATATTATTTAAACATAAACCTGGAGATATGTTTATATTTTCCTGCAAATACATAAAGTACTCATTACGTGAGCGCAACAACCAACAGTTCTCATAAAAAAACAAGGCAATTGCAATAGTACGCTACCAAAAGGTAGCTATTAAAATTCCGCACAAAAAAGATCAACCACTTTTTTCGCCGGAACAAGAGATTTTGAAAAAAACAGGGACAAAATATTTTCACACCGTTGCATTTGCGCTCATTTGTCTCAAAAACCATTATTCTAACAAAAAAATTATAGTCATCTATTCCTTGTAGAATATTATAAGCTACAATTTTTCCAAAGATATTTCTTAAAAAAACCTGATGGTTTTCGAGAAATCTTTAAAAATATAGGACTTTTCCCATTTCACCCTACAAAATCGAAAGCCCTTGCCCAAATTTAAGGTTTTTATTTAAAAAATGCGTAAGACATCAAAATGAAGCTATCTACCAAAATTAAGCTTTGTCGGAGTTATATTTGAAAATATATTTTAATTTTATCGATATACTTGAACAAAAATGTTTTACTTTTAACCTGTTTTATTGGATTCAAACGGTTATAACTTTCTATCTGAGCACCAGATTAGCCAGTTTTATACCTTTTTAAAAACAACAGAAAAACGGGATATTTTTGGAAGATAAATCGTTTATTGTGTCATAAGAATTTTATTCATGGGGCTCTAAAGAAGATTGAGGTCAAACATTAAGTTTGGTCAAAGTTCAAGTTTATCTTTTAGTTTGTAGGCAAATAGTGATGTAAATGAACATTTTTTTATTTAGCAAAATAAGCCAAATGATTAGCCAAAGTTTTGGTGTAAAAATAGGAAAAAACAAAAGTCAATTATGGACAGGGTGAGCAAAAAACTGGTTCAAAGTAAAGTTTTTTTTTAAATTTCGAAAAATAGCCGTTACTCGAAAACCGTTATGATTCGGTATGAACAAATTCTGAAAGGTCATGACAGGACACTCTCTATAACTTCCATTATTTTTCAGATTTTTTCCACAGTTAGAACGAGCTTGGTTGATTTTATAAGTTCCCAATGAAATCTTACGAAGCTCTCTCAAATCAACCAAGGAAAGTTATTCAGGCTAGGCATATGCCCATTGATTCGACAAAACAGTGCCCTTGTTCTGTTAAGGTTGTTTTCTTTAACAAAATCCCCCAAATAGTTAGGAGTGTTTAACATGTGCAATGCCAATTCCAGTTAAACACTGGCATCTGCACTGTCCCCTAGCAAAGGATGAAACTTATTAAGCATTGCAGCTGTAATTCTAAAGTCATCCATTAAATGAGGAATAGCTAAATGAAAACAATTCTGGCGGAACATTTTAAAATCTCTCTTAAGACATCCATTAACAAAATGCAAAACCTATCTTACCATGGTCACACATCTCCTTTTATTAGCTTGAGGTGTGGTCAGCAGATTATTCCCTTCCAAAACAGTTTGAGGCATGTAGGCTTTGTACCCGTAGGACTCAAGGCTTGAAATAGCATCCACCTCTGTCTAATATGAAAACGTCGTTTCCATAATGCTTGCATCGGATTCAGTTGCGGTCCTTATACGTCTATAACATAGCCGTCGCAACATGTCACCATAAATGTTTTAACTAAATTCTGAAACTTATGCTTATTTTGTTTTTGAAAACTATAATTTGAACCTTTTTGTAGGTAACATATGGTTATGGCTGGTTTCTCGATTTCATTTAACTGTGTGTTGCAAAATAGTCCATTTGGAATCATTTTATTTTGACATCCTATGTTCTGAATCGATAAATGTTCTGGACCCAAGCTAAAGGGCACACAAAAATGTAGTAAACTACTTCTAGCTGTAGACAAGTATCGTCCTTATGGTGCGCGAGATACGTTTAAAAGGGATGAAAGCCTACGATCACTATCACCGGATCTTAAGTTTTTTTATACGAACTTTTTATGGTAGTAGCAAGCTGTATATATTCTTGAATAACATCACTGTCTCTGATTAATGTAAAAAAAATGCATATTTGGCTAAAGGAATTATTAAAAAAAAAAACTCTAAAGAAGAAAGTCCATCGCTCCTGGTAGCATGTTAAGGTACTTCTTAGATGAAATTTGTTAAAAATTATGTATTTCTTTGAGAAAGGGTACTTAATTATATATTTAATTAAGGGTGAGAAATTAATCTTTAAAATAATATATGTCACCGCTGATTATTTTAAGATATCGGTGTTCAAAAGTTAAGTAAAAAAATTGTTTTCCAAGAACTTAATACTAAATATTTGAAAATATATTATTGTTACAAAAATAATTTTGAATTTATTTAAAGAAAATACCTTTCATTTGATATCAAAATCATTTTCCCATATGCCTTATATCACACGATATAAGCAGTTTTTTCAAAGAAGAAGATATTTTCATCTTCTGAATTAACCAACTTCAAAGTGAAATATCTTGAAAACCCCACTTACGATTTTGAAAATATTTGACCCACATAACGTGCTCAATCAATCAAGCTTAATGGTTAGTGCGTTCGACTGTCACGATGGGGGTCTGGGTTCGCTTCCCAGCCTCGTGCACCTAAAAACTAAAAAAGTTTTTTTTTCAGGGTTACTGCCTCTTGCGAGGAATTGACAAATCTTCCAAGGGTATCACTTGTCACGAATAAGTGCTTCTCGTCTAGCCGTTCGGATTCGGCATAAAATTGTAGGGCCCTTCCATTCCTGTCGACAGGCGCACACAGGAATGGTTGCGAGTCGTTAGTCACTAGGCCCTGGTTCTTCACGAGCCGTTGTGCCACCCAATTTATTTATTTTTTAACGTGCTCAATCACACCTTTCATTTGATACCAATTTCATTAGTGAACGCACTGGGCCCAAAAGTGTGCCATTTCCTTTTATTTTATTTGCTTTCTTCGTTATCTTTTTGTTCAAGAAAGGAGGAAAGTAGTATACACTATACAGGGTGATTTACCTATAAGATGTGACAAAAAGATAGAGCGAGTAGGTTGAGTTGTGACAAAAAAATAACGTATAGGAGGGGAGTCTATTACCCCCCGTTTAGGCGGGAGGGGAAATTTTCTAAAAAATTGACTTAAACCAGAAAAAAAACATTTAAAAACAACAGTAACAACAGTAATACTTACAATGACATGTTATAAATTTTTGTAAAGCCAGAAATACCTCCTTGTATTGTCTTTTTAAATAAAGTTATTTTTGCCAACAGTTTTTGAAAAATTAATTTTCAAACTCAAAATTTTGAAATTTTTTTTGAATTCAAACTAATGAAACCAACATCTTAGTAAAAACAAGAAAAAACGAAGTTGATGATTATTGCCGAAATGATCATTTAGCCGGATTCTTCTTAGTTTTATGAGAAAGTTGGTTCATTTAATTTTTAATACCTTGAAAAGTAAAAGTCCTAGAACCATCAACCATCCGGTTTTCAGTGTTTGACTTAAAATTGATAAAAGCAAACGAAAATAGAATTGTATAAGGTAAAATATTGTAAGAAATTAGTTTGAATTTATTTTTTTCAAAATTTTGAATTTTAAAATAAATTTTTCAAAAACTTTATTTAAAAAGACAATATAAGAAGGTATTTGGTAAAAGGTATAACATGGCATTGTAAGTATTACCGTTGTTTTTTAATAATTATTGTTTTTTGTTTTATGTTAATTTTTTTTTAGAAAATTGCCACTTTCTTTCCCCCTAAAAGGGGTGAAATAGACCCCCTCCTATACGATTTTTTTTCTTTTTTCGACTCAACCTACACGCAATTTTTTTGTCACACCTTAGGTGAATCACCCTGTATAGGCGCCTCTGCTGGGCTAAAAGTCAAATTTGTGTTTTTAAAATAAATGAAGCATTTATTTACATACATACGATTATTATATTTATAACAGCTACAGCTGTCTTGAGAATGTTCTTGTAGCTACATTTCACCTCTAGCGCTTGAAATTAGTTATTTTTTTAATTTCATTTTTAAAACATAGAAATGTATTCAGAAAATTTTGAAAAAAAACGAGATATATAGAAACGAGAATAATAAAAATTTCTGTTTTGATTTTATACATAACTAAACTATCAATAAAATCGCTTTCTTTTTTTTCACACGAAAACACCATCTGACGTAAGAGAGCAACTAAATTGACTAAACAATTTAACAGCTATAATAAAATTCCTTAAAAATAAAAAATAATTATTAAAAAAATGATGACAGACAGTAAACATTTTCTATATTAGACAGGCAGTGGTGGGAAAGATCAATACCCTTAATGTTATGTTGCATTAATAAATCAAATCAAAAAAAAAAAAACCATTTTTCTTTTTTCAAATTATTTAAAAAAAATTTCAATCAATATTTTCTTCTCCGAGAAACCTTAATTTCGTCTCACCTTAACCCGATGAATGAAATCTTATTCAGCCCTATTTTGATTGTCAATTACTGATTGATAGTTTTTAAAATTTGATTTGTCAAAAATATGATCAAATATTCGTTATTATTTGTCAATTTTCTTGTAATTCGGAACGGTATGCATCATAATCCATGACCAAAACTTTTGGCAGTATTGGGTTGTTTAATATCGAATTTCTATATTTATCAACACCAATCAATGATTGACAGCCGCAAAAGCGGTGATTGTAAGAAAAAAAGCTTATGAATTTTAAATACATACATAAGTGTTTCTCCCGGAACAATATATATATGTTAATATAAAAATAGTCCAACTTAACTAGTATGCATTTCAAAAAAGATTTTAAGTTTTTTTTTTGCAGTTGTAACTAATGTCTAAAAAAAATTATGTTTGTATGCAGGTACACTGAGGGAAGGAATCGTTTGCGGCAAACGTAAAAATTGCCCAAACGACTTCTTCGCTTGCCAGCCAGTTTTGACAGTTCGTTTGCAGCAAACTCTTAAATTCGTTTGAGACAAACAATTCATACTGTTGTAGCAAAATTCTATAGTTTGTTCCAAACGAATAGAGTGTTTGTGTCAAACGAATGTATTGTTTCTGTCAGACGAATAATGGTGTTTTGTAAACATATTTACTGTTTGTGGTAAACGAATGGTGCTTTTAGAGTAAACGTTTATACTTTAACGACAAGCGAATGGGTCAATTGTTATAGAAGATCAAAGTGGTTATGACAAATGAATAACACGTTTGTTGCTCATGACTTGTACGTTTGTCACAATCAATACAATGACTGCTGGTTTTCCCTTAATTCTGAAATTATATTATTTTATTTTAATTGAAAAAAATGTCAAGTTTTACTTACCTGGATTTGAACTGGTATCCTTCCGTGTCGAGAGCGAGCATGTATCCACTGAGCTAATTTACAACATAAAATGCTCTGCAAAATGTTAATCAGTTGAAAACTTTACACATTTTCCTTTTATTTAGTTCAGTAGAGGAAATGTACTGATCAAGAAATGTGGCTAAGACAATTTCATGTATTTTAAATCATTTTAATTATGATTAATATTTTTACTATCACGACTGAAGTATTTAAAATATTGGGACAGTTTTTGTTTTAAACTATTACTACGTAGATGTGCTCCTAGGACTAAATCAAAACTTTTAAGAAAATCGTTTTGTTTAACACAATAATTGTTTTTATGCGTTGTAAATTAATTATATATATATATCAATGTTTATATTTTTATCATTTTAACTTCATTATTACAAAAAAAAAAAAAGTTGGGCACCAGCAGGGATCGAACCGGCAACCCTCGGGTCTATGCTATACCTGGAGTAAAATTTTCCAAAGATGTGATTTTAACTTTAGTAAAATGTAAGGGGATAGTACCATGCTAAACTCGTTTAAAATTAGCAAAAAACAATTTTTAACCTAGTATCATACTAAAATTGATTTAACATCGTACTTAATCATCTAAAATTTCGCACCATTGTTTTTCGAAATGAACAACGGAGATGTAGGTAATTTTTATTTATTTTTAAAATTGAACTTTTATTTTGAATGTAATTATTTTAACAATTATTTTTAATACAAAGATTTTTAAACTAGCATTTATTTTATTTTTTAATGCAAATATTTTCGAATTTTGACTTTGCTATTTTTTAAAGCAACAAATTTTCAATTTTGAATCGCATTCTTTTTAAATGCAATATATTTTCAATTGAAATTTGATTTTTTGTACAAGTAGTGCTGAACTTCAGAACAATACCAAATTGATAAAGCAAAACAAGTATTGAAACGTACCCAATACTTGCCCTATAGATAACCTGAAATTGGTTAGATAGGAATTAAACAAATAAAATACTTTTTCCAAATAGGAAATTTATTGCTGCAAGCGAATTTCTTTTAAGGAAACCTAAAATCAAAAATTCTTTCGCCTCAAAAGCATGAAATGTTTACCACAAGCATTAAGTTAATTTGTAAAAATAAGATTTGAAAATATATACCCTGCAATCATTCAATCGTTTGCTACAAATTAGTTAACTTCCTACGAAGTAATCATTCGTCCCAAATGTTCGATTCATTAGTTGCAAACAATTGTAATTTATATAGTAAACGTAAAACTTTTTGCAGCAAACTGCATTTCAAAAGCTTAATTCGCAATCGATTCATTCGTTTGCCATAAACAATTACACTTGCTTGCAAACATCATGTCGTTTTAATTTGGGAAACATTGTCATTTACCGTAATCAACCCAGGCAAATTGAGCTCCGAACGAATGGGTTATTTGTTATATGTTTGATGCAATGGAATTACTTTCTGTGGCGACTGTAATACAATTGCTACAAATGAAATACGTTTGCAAGGATTGTATAACATTTCCAGCAAATGTATTACAATTACAGCAAACGAAATTCGTTACTCGCAAACGCAAAATAAAATATTAATTTTCTCAGTGTACCTATACTTCATAATGAAGAAGAATCTCAGATATAGCGAACAAATGTTTTAATTTTATATTAAAATTAGATTTACAGAACTACATGTGAAAATCGGGCACTAGTACGATAACTTTGGCACCAAAAATTAATAACGGTTTTTTATAGAAGGGTAAAAAAGAAGGTAAAAGAATTTTTTACTATGTGAGGGGTTTATCTTACCGCGTTTAGGAGGTAGGGGCATTTTAGAAAAAAAAAAAATTACTTAAAATAGAAAAAAAATATTAAAAATCAACGGAGACACTTACAATAAAGTACTATACCGGGTTTGAAAGCCAGAAACCTTTAATCCTAAAGTTAAAGTGAGTTATTCATGCCTACAGTTTTCGAAAAATTTGCATGCAAACTCAAAATTTTGATAAAAGGAAATGAAAATAAAAAGTTTAGAGCAGTTTTTTTTTTTTAAATTGTGAAATGATATGCTAAATTGACTTTTAGATCTCAATGCTTATATCCATTTTGAATCGAACACAATAAACCGAATGGTTTTATGTCTTCCAGTTGTTGAGCAAATTGGAATATAATTTAAGTACTTTTTTATGAGATTTTTATTTTTTTGCTTGCTTACATAAATACAGTATGCTAGCACCCAGCATTGTGGCACGGCGCGCGGCGTATACATACAGTGAGGTATGTCGATGTCGCCCAAGTATTTTGAATGAAAATTGTTTTTGTAAAATATAGGGGTTCTTTCTTCAATTTGTGGCAATTGTCTAAACCAAATTTCAACGGAATTTATTGTCAATAGTTTTCTTTAACAATAGGTATCATGAATGGCCCGCTTCGCAGGTTCAAGGATTTTAACTAACTTTTTGAGTCATTTGTCCCGGTCACGTGACTCCGTCGCTCCGCTTAGGGTATGCTCAGTCGCCAGGCAGACGCCTATGTTGTCAGTTGGTGTGCTTTGAGTTTATTTGTAATAAACAGTACCTTGGGTTGTCCGCTTTTTTAACTCCCCTTTTGGGGCCTCTGTCCCGCTAAATTTTGAGTTTTAAAGTATTTTTTGTTTTCAAAAAAAAACAAAGCAAAACAAATAACTTCGATGAAACAAAAAATAAAATAACAAGAGTCTGGCTTTTAGAAAACCTATAATTTTAGCATTGTTAGTGTTGCCGTTGTTTTGGTTTTGATTTTTTTCATTTAAAGTCATTTTGTAGAAAATTGCCCCTCCCGCCGAAACGCACGGTCCGTAATACAAAATGATTGAGCCCCTCTATAAAAATCCGTTACTATTTTGCTGCGCCGCAGTTATCGTACTCCCCCAAATTAATCCTCAAAGTGAGATCACCGTTAATACCAACAAATTAAAAAAAAGTAGTTAAAGTACTTTTCAGTTTTCTCAAAAACTAGAAGACATAACACCATTGTGTTCGATTCAAAATTGATAAGCATTTACTACTAAAAGCCAATTCAACACTTCATTTCACAATAAAAAAAAACTGCTCTAAACTTTTTTTTTTCATTTTTTTTTTTTATCAAAATTTTGAGATTGCATGCAAATTTTTTCGGAAATATAAATTTAGGATTAAACAACAGATTTCTAGCTTTCAAAACCGGTATAGTATACATTATTGTAAGTGTTGCCGTTGTTTTTTAATGTTTTTTTTTTCATTTTAATTCATTTTTTTCTAAATTGCGCCTTCCTCCTAAACGGGGTGAGATAGACCCGCCCCACTCCCATAGTAAAAAATGTTTCTTTTTGACCCTTCTACAAAAAAATATTATCAATTTTTGGCGCCAAAGTTTTCGTACTTCCCGAAAATCGTACTCGAGCTTGTCGGTGAGATGCAGTTAATTTTTTCCCCGTGGCAGGGCATTTTAGGCTTAGGTCTGCTTTCTTAAGTTGTCTCCTAACTGTTCATTAACTTACGACACTTTATCGTACCTGTCTCTGTTATTGTTGGACGTCGACCCCAGTCAAAGTACGATTTTGGAGCAACGTATGACGTCATCACGATGATACAGTCATTACACCCGTGGCAGACAGATCCTGGCCTTTACACTAACCTGCAAGTTTCCCTGAATCTTCCGTAGATATTTGATATGCAGGATTGGCTTAGATGGAGCTGACAGGCCACAGCAGGTTCATTTATTCCTTGTTGCAATAGTGTGACAACTTGACTAACTTCTACAGGCGTGGTATCTACTTTTTTCAAGTTAAGGAGGCTTCACTCTAAACAACACACTGAAAACCGAAGATTAACATTGGGCGCATCTATTACGTATCAATGTTTACAGCTCTTATTATTTTCGTTATTATGTCGCGAAAACCTTAATTTAAAGTTCTAAGTTTAAGTTTAAAAGGAGCCCATTAATGAAGATTGCTTTCCGTAGAACAGATAAAATTCTTCCCGCTTTATCTAACACTAAAAAAAACACCCTTTTATACTCAATATTTTTTATAGACTCTTTTGGTTTTTGATTTTTGTGCTACTCTTAACATTTGTACCAAGTTTCATGAGGGAAGTATTTTTTTCACAAGTGTGATGATATAGTCTGTAACTTTTCACTTTACCTCAAAAAAGCACACTTTTAAAATATATATTCTTATGGACTCTTTTTATATCTGTTTTCCATAACAAATAAAATATTTATACCAAGTTTCATCAACGTACCATTATTTTGAAGTGTGTTCGGAAATATTTACCTATCGTACCTACCTACTGAAATTATAGTCACAATTACATAAAAATGAGTATAACTTTTTCCCGCTTGTCGTTTCGTCTTAATTTAAATGTCATTAGATTCACCATTAAAAAGAACCTTCAAATCATCTGCCATATGCATAGATTGTGCCAAAGTCATTTTTTTCCTTTTGATGCACAGAACACTCCCCCCTTTCACAAGATATTTGTATAGACTCTTTTGATTCTTTATTCTTATGGTAAAAGTAACGTTTTCACCAAATTTAATGAGGGTAGGAATTTTATCTTTTATAATATGTCCTATTTTACCTTTTATATTGTAAATCACGAAGTTTCGAAAAAAACCACCAACACCAACAAATTGTGCCAATTTTTTTAGTAAAAACATAATGTTTTCGTGTAAACATTTACTATAATGGTAGGTACAATTTAATGTCACTTGCACTTTTCAATATATTTTGTCTGACAAAAAAAATGATAGATTTTGGACCAATTACAAGACTGGAGCAGTTAGCATGTAAAGCACTCTATACACTATTCAATTTTATTTTCAACTCAGTTGTCAATTAAATTGATTGTTCGTCACACACTACATAAACTTAGTTGAAAGACTTCTGCTTCAACTGTTGAAACATAATTTTTTCTCATAAGAATTATATTTAATCGAATCAAGATGCGTGAAAAAGAAAAGTATTGGCATTAATTATTATTGCAGAGTGCCTAGATGACGATGAACAAATAAAAAGAAGAAGAATTTGTATAAAAGGTTAATGGATAAAAAAAATCCAACGAAAAAAATTGAAAACTAATTGGGATTATTCACGTTTCTGTTTTTTGTCTCACTTTTATTTCTTGGTAAGAAAGAGATGGCTTGACAGTAAATCAAATGACTTGCCTACAAACACCTCAACTAAGTTGAAAACATTCACATCAATTTGAAAAAAAATTTTTTTTGAAGGTTGACGATTGAGTTGGAAGAAAATCAAAGGATAGTTTAACTTTGTATGAAATGCTTAACTGACCATACTGTCAAACCTATTTCAATCGAACTTTGGATCTTTAAGTCACTTTACTTTAAATAGATTATTATTATAGCGAGTGCATAGCGCTATGCACTCTTTATAATGCCTCTGAACGCAAAAACCTTATTCATAAACTTATGCAACGTTGAATAGAAGCAACATAAGCTAAACGCGTTTGGAGGTTGTATAGAGCCAACATAAGGGTTGTTTAGTATCGGCATGTCACTTTGACTCACACATAGCAATAATGTAGATAAATGTTAGGGGGCGCTTATTTTTTGCAATCTTTGAGGTGCTGAAATCTCACATTCAAAATATTTATAAAATTTAATACAGCAATTAATAATGTTGGTTTTGTTAATTCACTGTACATTTTTGTTCGGATATTGTTTGAAAAAATAAAGAATATTTTTTTGTACACTTTATTTTATAGAAGCTGCTTAATAAATTTGCAAAATTTAAAGATTTTCTATCAAATCTTACAACTTTTGCAAATGCTCGACGGCATGCGTGATTTAAATAAAATTATACAAAGATTCACCTTCATCACTTTCATGGGAAAAAAACAAATGAATTTTTAGCATTACAGCATTAAGCACCACCCTTTTATTTTTCTCCTCAACAAAAACATCACGATGTGAGTGAATGGAACAATTCATGGAATAAATCAAAAACGACGTATTTTTTGTTTCAAATATTTTTAATTTTATTTGGGAACACAAAAAAAACAACAAAGCAACTGAATAATTATAATAATATTTAAAAAAATTAATAAGAAACCAAAAAGAATCCAATCGCCGGCAGAATTACTTTTATTGATTTTTCACACAGCTGTGTCTCCTTTGTCAGTTTTGAAAGTAAAACGTACTAGATTCTTTCTTTATGGTACTAATTTTGACACAAGCTCATTATAACTATAATGGGTTGAAAAATATTTTATGCATAACATATTATGCAACGTTTTATAGTGGCTACATAAATCCTTATGCAGTGCATAACTATTCATCTGTTCAGCGGATTCTAATGAATACGGCTGTAGATGTTAGAACAGTAAATATGAGATAGTTAAATATTGGAAGAATGAATAAGTTGTGAACAGTTCTGATGCGGAAGATATTTGTATCACAAACAAAAATACTCACAATATTTTTCAATTTCGTTTACTCTTGTTGAATTAGCTATACACTCTAGCAGCTGTTCCTGCTGTTCCAACTTTAAATACTCACTGTAAGTGATTTCTTAGAATCTCGAAAATTTTAGTCATGAGTGAGCTCATTAAATTTTGCAATTGAAAACAAATAACAACTGTCTCGTCTCTGCACCATTATGTTCAAATTACATCCAATACCGTACAGTTCACATTCTTACACAACATAACTGCAGAACTCTCTAAAATTTTTTTTAAAACTACGAAAAAAAGGACACCAATATAATCAGGAGTTCAACAAATTATTAGAAAATAAAACATTTAACTCACTGCACTTCTTCTGAGTGGTAACATGACTTTATTTTTGCTGGGGGGGGGGGGGGTTAGTAAATCGGTTATTAACATCTCTGTCTTTTGGATGAAACTTGAATCACAGTTCAGCAATTAAAACTTTTACTGTTTTTATTTTCCAATTGAGGTTAAGAAGCCAGTTAAATAAAACTAAGTTGCAAAACTTTTTAAAATTTATGGAAGGCAACTAGATATCTATACATATTACGTAGGCAGGGCTGGCCCCAGGCAAACTTGCGCCCTGTGCAAGATTTTTAGAAAGCGCCCCTTTTTTATATTTTCATACATACACTGATACACATGCATAAGCCTTTTCCACATAACCCTGGAGGTTTTTTCTATTGAGGTATCCTCAATAATTGTTTTGAAAAAACAATTTTTATTTTTTTGTTAAAAGCTTAATTCTATTTTGTAAAAAAGTAATTTTTTTTTTTGTAAAAAAGTAATTTTGTTTTTGTAAAAAAGTTAATTTTTTTTTGTAAAAAGTTTAATTTTTTTTGGTAAGAAAGTTAATTTTTTTTTTAATTATTTTTTTTTTTGTTAAAAAGTTATTTTTTTTTTTTTTTTTTTTTAAAGTTTTTTTTTTTTTTTTTGTAAAAAACGCATTGCAGCATTATACAGTCAATATTTAAATATTATTATATACCTATTATTTATTTATTTTAATACTTACATTTTCCCTTCTGTGTTCTTTATTTTCGGCCTCAACAAGACTTCGCCTTTTTCTAAATTCTTCACTTTCACAAAATACGTCACTTCTATTAAAAAATGATAGATATTTATTTAATCTAACCAACAAAGCGAAAAAACAATTAAAACAATCTGCACCAGACCAGATACGCGGCTCTATTCTCCTTTTCCATTGTATTAAAATTTCCATATTCCATCTCCTGTGTAAGCAGGCACTTAACCCTTACAGTGTGCAATAAGAAAACCTGCACGACCCATGTCCTATGTTTCCGTATAAATAAGTTTTTTTTTTAATATTTTCCCATGTTAGTTTCGATACTCAGTGTGCAAAAAAAAAAAAAACTTGCACATCCATTGACTATTGTCAATGTAGGATTACATTTTCTTGCGCCCCCGGAATGTTGCGCCCTGTGCATTTGCACATATGGCTGGTCCAGCCCTGTATGTAGGTACATTCTACATTAAGGTATTTTAAAGTTCAAAACCGAACCTATATCTTATAAAAATAATACATTTAAAATAGAGTGTGTAAGTATATGAACCAAAAACCATAATAAACAATTTAGTTTTTGACGAAAAAACGATACCACCTCTGCCCAGGGGACGCCCGCCTTGGCCACTAACTTTTTGCCGGAAAAAATTATTGTAGGTCCTAAAAACACGCAGTTTAACGCCGAGTTTCACAGTGGGAGTTTAAACTTAAGATCAGCTGAACCTTAAACTGAGTTTAAATTTTTGGTTTAACTAGTCCGGTTTCACAGTGAAATCTGATCTTCAGATCAGTTGAATTTACCATCGTTGAATAAATACGCCACCATCTTGTTTATTTAGGTTTTTAACTAATGGATGCGAATGGTTCGTGCATTGAATAGAGTAAATTGAGATAATTTGGTAAATGTCGGTAATGTGGTTGGGTATACACCAACGACACGAACCAAGCCAACGGTTTGTGCATTAAATAGTGTCGGGAAAATTATCATCATCATATAATTGTGGAAAATGCAGTTTTTTAAGGCATGGTGCAACTGTTATGATTTTAAGGTCTAAATTGGGTATGATTTTAAGAGTTGTAACATTCTCTAAAAGTACCTTTTTTGAAAGTGGAGGGTGAGGTTAGAAACAAAATTAAATACATATTTACGCTCAGCCCTGATCACATGAAATAACATAACATGTTCGACGGGCGCCTTTGGCAACCTCATCAGTTTACTATATACTGCAAGCTATAGTATAAACTATATACTACACTGATGTTTACACATCATCCCCTTGAGTCCCGGTACTCACACATTTTTTTTTTTTAATAGCTTAAAAAAAAGTGTGCTATCTGTTTTGTTTGATAAATGTGAATTCACGAAAAAAAAATTTCAAAATTCGTTAGAGCGATTTTCATAAAAATTAATTTTTTAAATATAAAAATTCTTGAACATTTTTAAAAATAAAATTTGGTACGCCATCTTTTAGAATTAAATAATTTACAATTTAACATAAAATTAAAAAAAAATATTCATTGACCCGTTTTTAAGATATTGAATTTTCAAAAAAAAAAATCAATATTTTTTTAAAAATCCAAAAATTATTTTTTCAAAAAAATTTATATACACAAAATTTGGTTGAAATCGGTGAAGACGTTAACGAGAAATTTGAAAACCAAAAAATCGGTTCTATGACAGGTACCGTTAATAACCGTTACATTTTTTTTTTCTACCAAAATATTTATTTTAGTAATTATAGTAGCTCGTAATTTTTTTTTCAAAATCGTTTGAGCCGTTTTTGAGATAAATCAACTTTTGTATATTTGTTGTATGGCAGGCACCGTTATTTTTTGAGATAAAAATAAATTCCAATTTCCCCTCTATCGAATCCCATAAGAACCTTAAGTCCAAAGTTTGAAGAAAATCACTTCAGCCCTGGTCGAGGTATAGACAGGCGGACAGACAGACAGAATTGCGAGAACCACTTTTTTCGCTTTCTCCATTATCGTCGTTATTATCTCGAATTTTTTTTCGCACGAATCGTAAACTTGCCCTATACTACGCATATCGCAAGTAAAAAGAAAAGAACAGCAGTCATGGATTTGCTAATGGAATTGGTTATGAGAAATAAGTAAATAAATTCCAGAATTAGGTATTATGTATAGTGGTCCCAAACGTTGAACTTAGGTTTAAGCGGCAGAATGATATCGGTTAACTTTAACTAAAAATTGAACTCAGTTCAAGGTTTAACCGAAACTGTGAAACCGAATAAATTGTTGATCTGAAGTTTAAACCAAAAGTGGAGTTCAAACTTGCACTGTGAAACTGGGGGTAAGCAAAAAATTGCACCACAACTAATTCATTCAATTTCACTTTTCATACACTATATTAATTTATTATAATTTTAATATTGACATTAAGCCAAAAATAATTATTGCAAATATGAAATATTCGATTTTTAGGAATCTGTCCATAAAATGTACCAGCTCAAGTCTCTGATACTGCCAATCATTGATTAACTACAAATATAAGTGACACCAAATTATTCAGAACGACGTCGAACTCAAGAGGCGAATAGCAGAAACCAAATAGATCATGTCGGCTTTTTGTGTGCACAAACCAATTCCCATCAGGATATTTATTTATGATATTATTTTTGTTATTGGTTAACCACGACAATTTTCAATATTTCGTATTAATTTTAAAAATTTTTGTAGGTATGTGTTTTTCTTTAGCGGTATGGGTTGTATTTTGATTTTTGATGACATAGCTATATCTATACATGATTTTCAAGCTACGCTGAAGATTTTTTTGTGCATATTAAAATATAGAGAAAACTATTGTAGGAACAGGAAGGATAAGTTTGTTTATTTTATTTGAAAAAATGGAAAAAAAAAATATTTTTATCAAGTAAGGCTCGTTTCACACGCATTCGGCTCGGTTTTATTCGGTTCGATTTCGGTTTCCGCTAAGACCTCTTCACACACAGCTTCGTTTACTTTGTGTGCCCTAGACCCGAATACGTGCCGTTCTGTAACCGAATGAAACCTTTTCGTGTCGAAGGATCGTTCGATGCTATACGGTTTCTATTAGGTTTTTACTTTTGCCGTTTTATCGTTTCGCACATATCAGGCACAGCCGAATACAAACCGAATAGAGACCAAACTGAATGAAACCGAATGTGTGCCTAAGGGGTTCAGTTTTGTTTTCTTGTTTCTATCATTTCTGATAAAAATATTTTTTGGCTTTAAGATTTGAAAATCTTAATTATATTTATGGATTTAGGTATCAATACTAGTGCAGTATAGTATGTTATATTTCTAACGGTATTGTTGCAAAATGAAAATTTGTTTTTAACATCGTTTGGAAGCTTAAGTTTGGTTTTTGTGCATTGACATAGACACTGAGGGAAAAATGTATGCACTCAGCACATAAATGTATGTACCTATCCTATAGATTTCTGCACACATAACTTTATGTACTTGTTAAATATTGAAATCTCTACTGGCTTAATAAATTCTGTATTAGCACTTTAGCCAATAAAGAATTCTATGGACCCATTACACAATTTTTTTTTCGAATTTTCGTGGTTTTGACCCTTTTATGTAGTGGGCACAGCTGATATGCCCTCACCACATAAATATTAATGCAATATGGTCATACTACATATCGATCCGTAGGTTATTTGTGATGAGTCAATGATTATTGTAGTGAGTATAGTTTCCAAGCCCGTCGGTCATCCGCGATTCTAAATTATTATGACGTTGGTACAGATGCTATGCCCTCATTATACAAATATAATTCGCCTATGGACTTATGGTACAGGCAACGGGGAGTCAAATAAGGGCCATCTTGCAAAGAAAAAAAATAATGTTTTGTTTTTAATTTTGAGTTTGAAAATTATTTTCTCAAAAACTGTTTGCTCAAACAACTTGATTTAAAAAGTTAATTTAGGAATAGGTCTTTGGCTTTCAAAAAGCTAAAGCTTGATATTTTGAGTTTGGACGTTGATTTTAAATAAATTTTTTATATAATATGAGTCATTTTTTTAGAAAATTACCCCTTCTGCTAAGCCCGTAAGGCCTAATGTTGTACTCGTTTTTCATTAATAACTTTTGAATTATCTACACCAGAAAAATAATTTATATACGGATTTGTAGGAAATTTAAATATAAACAAAAAAATTTAAAATATTTTTCTCATAAAAAAGCGCAGGAAGTGAGAAAAACTCAAATTATCAAAAGAAGGCGTTTTTCCAAGATGGCGGACGCCCCACAATACCAAAAATCCCGCAAATCGAGATTTATGCTAAAATTCAACCCCTCTTCAAAACTGCATTCAAACTTTTCAGACGTCAAAACTTTTTTCAGATTTTTCCCCATTGCCTATACTATTATTACAAACCACAATTAATGATTTTGTAGTGAGAACAGCTTCTTTGTACTTAGTGAATAGATATAAATATGAAATTGATTAAATAAATGAATAAATGCCGGTTTTCTGCGATTGCTAAAGCGTCTATGTAGTTGGTAGCTTTAAATAATGAAGCCCCAGGTATTTGTGGTGAGTAAATAGATGATTTAGTGGATAAATTTGCTATGTACTCAGAAGATAAAAATAAATATTGCATGGATTCATTAAATAAATATGTGTTGGGTACTTGTGATAAATACTCGTACAAAGATAATGTAGTGGGTACAATTGTTATTTACTTATTACATAAATATAAATACTGCATAAGTATATATATATATATACATAAATATATGTACTCAGTACATTTTTTTTTTTTTTATATTCCACGCGCGCAAAAGGGTTTTAAAGGGTTTAAAATGTTTTTAACACAGCACGAGCGATTAGGTAATTAGGAGAGGATTTAGAAGGAGAAACCGATGCACATTGGTTCTGAAAGCTTGCGCATCGAAATGGGAGGGGAAAGTCGAGTCAGGTAAAGCATTCCACATTCGTGTGGTGCGACTGAAGAAAGAATCTCTGTACATTACAGTACGTCCGAATTTCGGCTCGAGGGTGAACTGATGGGCATTCCTAGAAGCGCGAGTATTACGGTTGAATTTTTTAAGGGGAGGAATGCAACTGGCTATTTCACTAGAACACTGATTATAATAATAGCAATAAAATAGAGAAAGACACGAAACATTACGGCGGTGTTCGAGAGATGTAATTGTTTCTGTTATAGATCTTTCGCCTATCATTTTTAAAGCTCTCTTTTGAATTCTGTCCAACAAACTCAAGTGAGTTCTTGGAGCTCCTGCCCAAACATGAGAATTGTACTCAAGTTTTGGACGAATAAAGGCTTTGTAGATCACAGCCAGATCAGAAGGGGAAAAAAACTTCTTGCATCTACGGAGAAAACCTAAACACTTAGCAGCGTTTTTGGCGACATCAAATATGTAGCCATTCCACAAGAGGTGGTCTGTGACACACATACCGAAAACTGAGAGCTGTTCGGTTTCCTCGATTCAAGTGCCGTCCATAATAGCGGCATTGGGGGTGGGTTTCGCTTTAACGACAGGAGACAACATTGAGTTTTAGAAGCATAAAATTCTACGCGGTTTTTGATTCCCCATTGGACAATGCTGTCGAGATCAGAATTTAATGAGTTTATCATACGCTGCCGTTCAAGTTCCACATCCGAAGGACATGGATGAGAATCTATAAACGAATATGAGTAGCTGAGGGTACTATCGTCAGCAAAACAGTTTAATGGATTAGAAGTTTTAGACAAAAGATCATTTATAAAAATAAGGAAGAGAGTCGGAGACAAAACGGAGCCCTGGGGCACACCAGCATTTATTTGGTGGATTTCAGACCTGCAACAGTCCAATACGACTTGTATTGAACGGTCCGAAAGGTAATTTTTAATCCAACGAAGAAGAGGTTCATCGAAACCAAATGCGCGCATTTTCGATAAGAGAGCTTGGTGCCAAACTCTATCAAACGCTTTTGAAATATCAAGTGCAATAATCTTACTTTCTCCAAAACGATGTAAAGATTTGTTCCACTGTTCGGTGAGATATACCATCAGATCACCAGTGGACCTATTGCTTCTAAGGCCGTACTGCCGGTCATTAAGAAGCTTTCGTTCCTCGAGATATTTCTTGAGCTAGAAATTAATCAGCGTTTCCATGACCTTGGAAAGAAGGGACGTAAGTGCAATTGGTCGATAGTTAGAGGGAGAAGAAGATAGGACTTTTGTAGGGACAGGCTGGACAAATGCTGTTTTCCATCCACTCGGAAAAAGACGAGTAGAGTAGGACAGATGGAAAAGCTTACGCAGTGGTTTTGCCAGCGTTGAAGAACACCTCTTCAGAACAATGGGAGGGATACTATCCGGGCCAGCGGATTTGTGAATGTCGAGATATTTTAGAACTGTAGCAACTGCACGAGTGCGAAAGAAGATAAAATCATTTACGCTCTCAAGTACAGGAGGAGTCATAACACTTTCTGGCAGCGTCGAATTAACAGCAAACTGTGCTGCAAGCAAATTGGCTTTATCTTGCGAGCTGACAAAAGGAGTATCATTGAAGACGAGCGTTGGAACCGAGGACGAGGTGGTATTTCGTATGTTTTTTACAAATGACCAAAAATTTTTACTACCTTTGGGACATTGTAGTATTTTTTGCCGTAATTTTTGATCATGTAAAAATTTGGTTCTTCGAATATGAACGTTACAGGTCTTTCTAGCTTGTTCAAACTTTTTCCGGTTTTCCTCAGTAGGGTTGGCTTTATAACATCGGAAGCCTACTTCTCTAACCCTAATAACCTCTTTACAGTTCAAATCAAACCATGAGTTTTCTTTGGGTTTGATAGATATCACCCTATTCGGGATTAAATTTCTCATTCCACAAAGAATCAAGTTTGTCATCATATCTGCACTGGCGTCAATATCACTATCGAGGAAACATAGTGACCAGTTAAAGCCCTTGATGAAATTATTGAGACCGTCCCAGTTGGCTTTCTCGTATTGCCAAACGGTTCTCTTTGGGATTTTTTCTTTAACTGTGATTTGGTGGCACGAGAAATTCGCAGATATGACACAATGGTCTGATGAGCCTAGAGGAGATAATACACTAATAGTGTTTTTATTAGGGTCAGAGGTAAGAAACAAATCTAAAGTGTTGGCGATTTGACCTGCAACGTCAGGAATCCGAGTAGGCTCGTCAACAAGCTGAGTCAGGTGGTTTAACTCCGCAAAAATCTCGACCTACCTTCCTTTGGGTGTTGTCTGACCAGAATAGCGTAGCCACGGAGAATTGTGTACATTGAAATCGCCCGTAACAACGATTTCACTGTGCGGATAATGGGAAACAATTCTCAGAATTGAATCGGACAGCGCATCGAATTCGTTAGAAGTCGAATTACTATCCAAACTTGGGCTACGATAAATGAAACATGTATGTATGATGTGCTTATTGACGGTGAATTTTAACCACATGAAGTTAAAGTTTGTATTTAAAAAATGGACATATTGTGGTTGAAGCTGATAAGCCACATCATTATGTACATATATTGCGAGACCATGGTGTAGGAAAAATAGAGGCACTAAGCTATAACCAGGTAGGCTAAATTCGGAGTAACCTACCTGGGTTACAGTGCACAGAAATTCTTTCTCAGCCCCCGAGTGTTCCTAATTTCGACCCTAAATTCACCAACCATTACGAAAAAACAAACGTAAAAAACTAAACCAGACAGTTATCTATGCTGTACCTCGTGCAATGGACTATTTATAGTTTGATGCACGGTCTATAGCTTGCTGCGCTTGCTATCTTCTGGTTTATATGTCATCTCTTCTGAAATTCTCTTCTTCTCTTTTGAAATTATATTAATTTTTTTTATTTGAAAAAATGTCTAGTTTTACTTACATGGATTTGAACTGGTATCCTTCCGTGCCGAGAGCGAGCATGCATCCACTGAGCTAATTTCCAATATATAAATCTTCGGCAAAATGTTAATCAGTTGAAAACTTTACACCGTTTCCTTTTATTTAGTTGAGCAGAGAGAAATATGCTGACGCTGAGTCTATAGCGCGTGTACAGTGTACACATCACATGTCGCTTGTACCTGCCACATGAGTTGGTGGTGGGTCTTACATAAAATAGCAGATAGAAATGTATTGAGTGTATAGCGCGTGTGTTGAGTAAACGTAGGTACATACACATTACACATCAAATGTAGCTTGTACCTGCACACAACTTGGTGGTGGGTTTTCAACAGAATATCAGATATAAATGTATTGAATTTATATCACATGGCGCTTGTACCCAGCGGGAAAAATTCAAAAATTCATTGAGGAAAAATCAGCTTTTTGTTTGAGGAATGGCAGCTGCATCGTTCACTTTTCAGCTGATTCCTTTGATGAAATTAGCATGGGCATGTCCTAGGCGTGAAGCACATGCTGAAAATCCGATGAAAATTCACCAACGAAATCACTACTTCGTTGGAAGTTGTTTATTCACCAACCCAGGTGATGAAAAACATGGTGGTTGCATAATCTGTGAATTCACTAAATAAATGTATATGGTTTATTCATCGGTTCAATATTTTCGATGAAAAAGGTAATGAAAATTCAGTTGTCATGTCAAATCATAAGATAAGTAGTAGTTGTTTATTCATTAATTAGTTAATTCAATATGAAAAATGTGAAGAAAATTATATAAATAGTGAATTCATTAATACTGTTGTGTTGTGAATTTGTGATTGGTTAATTAAAATATAGAATTAAAACTTTAAATTAAAGTGAAATCACTAGTTCAGTTTTTTGGTTAGCACCACTTCACTTATGCGAAATAGTGATTAACCAACAACCTGAAATACTATGAGACAATCTGAAATTTCCTCATTTTGATGGAAATTCACAAGTCCTCTTATAAAATTTACTGTCATTAGACAATGTGAACACAGAGAACACAAAAAAAAATCAACTTATATCAAAACACACAATGGCGGTGCACACTTTACAAAGCATATGAGTCGACATGGACATAGACCATGAATGAAAGAATACAAGAATACGACACTTCCTACGTTTTTGGAGACAAAACGTAACAACAGATGTGACAGCCAAGAAAATTTGTATAGAGATGATTTTTTGTTCGCGAATTATTATATGTTGAATATAGACTTTCATTCTAAAAACACAAAATGTATTTAATTGTTATTCAATTGTTTTAAATTATGTTAATAGTCAAAATATGAAGCAAAAATAGAGAGTGCAATGAAATAATTCAAATATCAGATATATTCCATTCTTGAATTATTATTTTTATTGTTGTTTTTATATCATCAAAAAATAGCCCACAACATTAAAAAAAAAATAATGGTAAAAAATCACTTTAATAACAAGTTCAAGTAACTTAAAGTTTTCGCTCCCCTATATCTCATACAAATTATACCAAAGTTTAGTCTGTTTTGTCTCCAATTGAGTCATGAAGCGTGTTGAAAATTACAATAACAAAGCCAAAAATCCGAAGTGTCGTAATCTTGTATTCTTTCATTCATGGACATAGACGATGAACTGATGAACTTCTACATGACTTTTCAACAGTTTTTTCGGCGCAAAATTTTCCCTATCAAAATCAATTTTTAAGTCTACGAAAGAAAGGGTTGTTTTCTAAACACAAAGCAGAAAGTGGGTTCAAATCTATGAACTGAGGAAACCTGGCATGACTCTTCACTTACTAAATCATTACATGTCATTTCCTTTTATTATCTGGCTAGTGAATTGATTGCTGTTGTTTTGTTGTTTTCTACACACAAATCAAAAAGTGGGTTAAAATCTATGAACTGAGGAAACCTCGCATGACTCTTCACTCACTAAATCATTGCATGTCGTTTCCTTTTATTATTTGGCTAGTGAATTAATTGAAGAATTCAGCTATAAAATTCATTGGGGACGATATTTCCCGCTGGGTACCTGGCAGATAACTTGGTGGTGGGTTTGAAATAGAATATCAGTCTATAGGGCGTGTGCCCAGTAAACGTAGGTGATACACATCACTCATGTAGCTTGTACCTGCACACAACTTGGTGGTGGGTTTTAAATAGAATAGCAGATAGTAATGTGCTCAGTCTATAGCGCGTGTACACATCACATGTTGCTTGTACCTCTGGCAGATAACTTGGTGGTGGGTTTTAAATAAAATATCAGATAGAAATGTATTGAGGGTAAGTGCATGTGTCCAGTAAACGTAGGTGATACACATTATCATGTAGCTTGTACCTGTCACATAACTTGGTGGTGGGTTGAAAACGGAATAGCAGGTAGAAATGTACTGCGTCTATAAAGCGTGTGCTAAATAAACGTAAGTGATACAGACCACATGTAGCTTGTACGTGGTACATAATTTGGTGGCAGGTTATAAATATTTGCGATTGCATTACCAGATAGATGTGGATTGAGTATATACGGCTTGTATTCAATAAACGTATTAATAGAAACAGAGCTTGATAGTGGTGGGTTTCACTTGGTACATAAATTCAATTGTAACCAGCACACATGAAGATTACTCAGTAAAGAGATTTTTTATAGCAATCCCATACAAACTTCAGTACATAACATTTACATTTAAGTTTCTGTACTGAGAGCACAGCTTTTTCCCTCAGTGGACACCCAAGTCGAAGAAGTATGTATATACATATACTACACACATACACCCGTATTCATAAAGAAAAAATAGTTATTTTAGCTCCTGTGTTTAGGAAAAGTACACCATGGAATAAGAGTTTTCTGGGCTCAAACTAAAGGCAATTATTTACTGCTCCATTTGAGTCCGGAACATTCTTATTCCATGGTGTAGTTTTCCTAAACACGGAAGCTAAAACAACTATTTTTTCTTTATGAATAAGGGTGATAATATATAGTCGAACAGTCGTAAAAAAGAGCCTGAAGTTTCGTACAAAGGTATTTTTTTTAATTGAATTGATGAGTGCTTATGATAAAAGCTTTAAATGAAAATTGCACTACCTGTAGGTAAACGTTTTTTTTTTAACAAAATTATTCGAACAAATTTACTTTTTGACATTATGAAAAATTACGAGCGTATTGTTTGTAAATTAGGTGGATTTCATTTTATTGCCTTTTCTTTTTGTTTAACTGAAATTTTGTAATAACATAATTCGAAAAAAGTCATATATGTAGATAGATAACGGTAATTATTTTACAAAGCTTTTTTTATAGTTTTATAAATGTTCTAGAATAAAAAAAATATTTACAATCGCAACAAAAGTCGAGCAACCCATTATTGAACAGTAGTTCATCTGTACACCCACACAATAACAATTAGTTGTTTTCTGTGAATATGTCGGCTGCACAATGGAAAAATAAAAATATTTTGTTTAAACACAAACTATCATTTACAGACGAATTATTGTATTTAAAAAAAAATCATATATATTAAATTGATATTATAATATAATAATGGGAGCCTACATTAATATACAAAAGAACGATTATTAAGATTTAGTTTAACTATTTTTTCTTTCAAATCTTTTACGTAACTGCGGTTAATCCATTCTTATCAGGGGCGGATTAAGGCCAAGTGCCGCCCTGGGTACTAATGTTTGTGACTAGCTTATGTATGTAACTCAAACGAAATAATACTCGTAAACACTAACCTATACTAAGAAAATTGATCAAACATTGAAGTTAAAAATTCGCAGTATAAATACAAAAAGGTATTGTAACTAATTTCAAAACTACATATATCAGTCCTGTTCTGGTTTGCTACAGCACAACAATAATTGCTTAGATCATTAATAGCCCAGTCAAATTAGGCATGGACCCGGACAAAATTTTTTACAGGTATAATTTTGGGCTGGCCACGACACGAGACTCGGCGAGACTTTTGTAAGTCTCGATTCGGTCTCATTAAAATCGAAAATATTCAGTCTCGTGTCGGTCTCGTATAATTAAGTCTCGTCTCGGTCTCGTCTCCAAAAATACGATTTCCTGACAACCTGTTGATTATTGGAACGAAATATTTTCGATTATAGTTTGAATACGTGCAGAAGAAAATAAATATATTTAACTGAAATTGAATTTTTAAATTTATTAGACTCTCTGGAAATTTCGGTCCAAACATACAGTCTCGTCTCGTTCTCCTCTCGGTAGCTTAAAAGCCAGTCTCGTCTCGTCATGCGAGACCGAAATCGAGACCGAGACTTTTCTCGTCTCGTGGCCAGCCCTAGTATATTTTTTGACCGTACTTGGACCCTTAATGGTTGCAATATAGAAGTGGTGAAAGAATTCAAATACTTAGGCTTCACTTTAACACACAATTTGAATCTTTCAGTTCACATAAAAAATAAAGTGAAAACAGCGAAAGCCGCAATTAACTGTATCTGGTCAAATTTTTTTAAGAACAAACTTGTTGATCCGGCTTCTAAGTTCAAAGTGTTTGATGCAACTATCAAAAGCTGTTTAAACTATGGCAACGAAGTTTATGGTTACAAACAATTAGATGAAATTGAAGCCGTCCAAAGATATTTTTTCAAGCGGATCTTTAGGCTCCCTTCAAACACACCTAATTATGCAATACACGTGGAATCGGGACTCGCCCCTCTGTTCATAAAGAATTTAAAGGCAAATGCTGACTATATCATCAAAGTCATGCAAAGATCGAACAACAATCTGCAAAAGAGGATTCTTTTAGTGTCTTTAAGGTGTCGGTAAACCCCTATTAAAGACTGGTATGAGCTGGCCTCGGCGCATAGCTTTCCTTTGACCCTCTCAATAGACAGCTTAGACTCGTGGAGAAGTACTCTCTACGATTGCATTTCTATCATCGATGATCATTTTTTTCAGAGCTGTCTCGATAGGGCGAGGATATCTGTGACGAGAACAACATACAGTAAATTAAATCTCAGTTTGCGGGCATCCAATTACTTTCCAGATGAATTTAAGGTATGGGAGATGAGTCTCATATTTAAAGCTCGCACAGAGATGCTAGAGCTCAATTACAAACCTCACCGAACTGATATTAATCCCAACTGTACTTTGTGCAACCTCAACCAAATTGAAAACATCTTCCACTTCCTAGCGTTATGCCCTATCTTGCAGGAAATACGACGACTATATTTCTACAAGAGTTTTCTAACTTTAGAGGAATGTTTATGTGTTCTGAACGGAGGAGAGGGTTGGAGACTTCTTATCCGTTTTTTCTCACATGCGATTTCATTTAGAAATGATTTCATTAATCTATTTTAGATCAAAGTTAGAATTAAAACTTTTACAATTTTGTTTTAGCCAAACTAAAAGCTCTAAAAATTATTAAAAAAAAAAAAAAAAACTTGAACCCTGACATTGTTGAACAGTTTTTTTTTCGAATGTATATTGCAGTACCTTATCCACCCCTTTTTTGTTTTAGCTAAACTAAAAGCCATAAAACTATGTATAAATCTTTTGCTTAAAGTATTGTTATTTTCTTTCTTGTAAACTAGGAACTTGTTTTTTGAAAGCTTCACGTTTATTCACGTTTAATAATTTTGTTTCAGCTAAACTAAATGCCTTAATTCAAATTTTATTTAGCTGTTTCTTTTTTATAAATCTAAATAAGTCTCACATAATTCCTTGTTGTGATTATTATATATTGTAAATTATTCACTCTTGCACCTATAATTTTTTTTTTCAGAAATTTTGTGATTGTACACATATACATATAATTACATATAATTACTCTTTTTTATTTTTCTTTTATTTTTGATTATTTATAAATAACTAAATTATTTTATATTTTCTCTCAAATGTTAACAATAGAAAACTAACCGGCAGACGGCTTCTGAGCCATGCATGTAAATCTTTTATTTAATTTTTTGTATATTTTATAAATGAAAAAAACAATAAAGATATAATAATAATAATAATATATTTTTTAGTGGAAATGTTCAAAACAGTGTTCTTAACCACCTGTGAAAAGTTCCAAACAATTTTTGAAGGAGGAGAATTTTTTCAAATTTCCGAAAAGAGCACGGTTGGTCAAGTGTCACCAAATTTGCTTAAAAAAAGATATAAATATCATAACTATATTTTACCACAGCAATGATGCAAACATTGCTTAATGCACTTAGTAAATTTCATGTTTCTTGTCAAAACTATTTGACCGATTTAAATCGAGATTTCGAATTTTGTCTTGTAATACTATAGACTACTTGTTAGCAGAATTGGAAAATGTTTGACCTATTTCTTGAGTGCTTCAAAATAACTTAGTTTTTCAGATTTTTTTTTTTAATTCATGGTTAGATAGCAACACAAATATTACATACATGAATTTAAAACTTATGTGGTCTTGTTGAAAATTTTATAACAAACAAGTTTACGGTGGAGGTTTTTTTTTCTTAAGTTGCATATTTCCCAAAGTTATAAAGGAAAATTTCGGAAAATTTTGTTTGTAATTATTGACTGAGTAATAAGTTTTACCGTATAACTTTGCAAAATACGGACTAAAATGCAAAGTTTTATTTTAAATTGGTTAAATACTTTTACTTTTCAATTTTTGAAAATAGTCTGAAAATTTGAAAAGTGAATAGCCTTTTAACTTAGCAAATTTTGTGAAACACTTTGCACTTTTACTTTGAAGAAAATTATTTGCTTGGCAAGTTGCAAAGTGAAATGTGTTTGGTGAAATGGATTCTAATGCCGAATAGTATTAACTGAAACTAATTTCATCTTTTTAAATGTGACCAGAGTCTTAGCAAATCGTGTTGGTACGCACGGATAATATAATTATGAGAGCTTCATATGTCCTGTGTCACTTAATTATATAATACCCTCTTGATCACTGATCTGTTATTAGAAATCTATCAAATACCATGCGAAATTATAGGTAGTTGTCTATACCGCTCAGATTTTGCTGCATTGATGTTTTTTTCATAATATCTTGCATTTTGATCTAGTAAGCCACTCAAACCAAAAACCCGAGAATGCCAAAACCCCTTATTCCCTGAAAACTTTAATTCATAAAAACCTAAAATCCCGAAAAAAAAATAAAATCCTGAAAACAAATTCGCAAAATATTAAAATGAAACAATTGCACATATTTGTTATTCTTATTACCATCGAATATTGCAGCATACCTATGAATATAGCTAACGAAATATGTACCTTTGTTAATACGATATCTTTTTTTTGATTTACGAAATTTAAAAATGTTGATTATTATTACTTGATGCACGGATATGAAAAAGTGAATTTTGTTTTAATGAATTTAAATAAAAACTTATTTGAATTTATTTATGTATTTAATCTTATAAATTATACATGCGTTAAAACAACACATAGCGGGTTCTTGCAAATATTGCTCTAAAATTTTAAGTTTTGCCGGTATATTTCAACATTTTATTGTTGACAGATTTTATGTTTAAAAGCCACGGACATTGGCTAGTTATGAGTATTTATCTTAAAAATAAATAAAACATATTTAAAATATTGAACGCACCATAGCATGGAGTTCGTCCATCCCAAAAAAGTTAAGAATTTTCATGTAAGAACAAAAAAAAAGACACTCGTAAAATCAGTTTCATAACCTTAATAACCTTCGACGGCACGATTTCGATTGTTAAAAAAAAAAAACAATATATTTACATATGCACCTAACATCGTGCGTTGAATACCTACATAGATACATTCGAATCTTTAAATCTTTATATACCCAGACCTAACCAAAGTAACGTTTTGTCCAAATGTTTTATACCTTCTAGTGTTTCATACCAAGTTGCATTAATATATCATTTTTAGGTATTGGACATATGAAAATGCTTTTAAAACAATTCATTTTCTTGAAATGAACGAAGTTCAAGCTTAGGAACATCAATCTCTATCTAACCGTTTCTCCTTTTTTATTTATTTTGGATGAACGATGGACTCAGAAACATATAATACAGGCAACTAACATAATTGTTTCGTTAAGTCGAAGGGAATAACATTTCAAATGAATCTACTGTATAACGTTTAGGGGTTAAAATTTGGTGAGGAAAAAATAATTATGGAAATGAACTTAGATACTATAAAAATTCATTGTAGCCATTTCATAAGTTCTCCTTCATTTATCATTGTTTATTGATGACAAAGAGCGGGTATAAAGCATTTTGTAGGTATAAGGTCCGCGGTTTCGCTGCCAGATCTATACGAATGGCATTGCCACAATCAGTAGCGGATCCAGGGGGGTGGCTATAGGGGCTCAAGCCCCCCCCACAGCCGATTGCTAAAGTAATTTGAAATGTAGAAAGCAATGCATTACAACGTGTAGAGTTTTATATTCGTCTAAAATATTGTTAAGATGAGAATTTTGATGGACAAAATAACGTGGTTGGGGCTGAACAATTTACATGTTCTGCAACTCTTTTTCTAAGCCCTAAGGTTGGGGCTAAAGCTTCAAGTGAGTGGACAAAAATACCAATTCTGGGCTATGAATAATGGACATGTTTAATGTTTTAAGGATTTTCAAAGTCCGAAGTTGGGGCTAAAGCTTGAAGATATAGGGTGATGTTGGGATAGATGCACCACCTTCTTTTCAAATGATCATAACATTTTTTAATTTAACTCTGTTGGGTTGGTATTTTTATATCCTTTCAACAGTTTAGTTATGAAAGTTAGTATAAAGTTAAATTTTCGATAACATTTAAATTTTTTAGGTGAGCATTAATTTTTAGAAAAATGAGAAATGGTGCATTGTGCACCATTATATGTACCAAATGCCCCAGTCATATGTGCAGAATGCACCACGAAGGTACTTAATGCACCAAGAATTAATTTAAACAATAAAAACCAATTTTCAAAGCCTAAGCCGAGTTCAATTTGTAGTTCAAGTTAAACTACAGCATTGTTCCTTTTAAACCTAAGTTCAACGTGGAATTTATTTACTTATTTTTCATAACCATTTCCATCAGCAAATTTTAATCTAAGTATGCTGTTGAAAAGTTATTTCTTTTTTTTTGCACAATTATTGGATTATTTTCAATTATTTTACTCTTGTTCGAGTGACTCGAAAAAAAAATGTCGACAAATTAGGATTGTTCAGTGAGGTTTTTTTCAGATTAGAACAGAACAGAGTAGAACAGAAACGTCAGACAAGATAGAACAGGCAGCTGCCTGGCAGATGTAATTGTCAAAAAAAAAATCGAGTTTGGTGAATAAGCAAGAAATACTTTTTATTAAAAACAATTAGAAATAGTATTTATTAAACTACATAATTTATTTTAATTTAATTTATGTTGTTTTTTAAATATTTATTTGTTTGTTTCCAAAGTAAAAGCACAAAGAGCCACGAAATTTGTTAAAAAATATCAACTTGCAAGTGACAGCAACTGATTTTGACAGTTGTCACAAACCTGTTCTAAGTTGTTCTACCTAAAAAGTAAGAACAGAAAATCCTGTTCTATTCTGTTCCAAACTGTTCGGAACAGCCTCACTGAACAGCAAATCAGAACAGTTTAGAACAGAAAATTCTCATTGAACAGCAAAATCTTGTACTTTTCTGTTCTAAACTGTTCCAAACTGTTTGGAACAACGTCACTGAACAAAGCTATTATCAACAACCCAAAATAATTGTTGCTGTTTCACTTATGTTCTTTGCTTCAGAAAGAGAAAAAATAGACAAGGAAAGCTACGTACTGCTTACAATACGTCACTTGGCGAAGCAAAACCGTACAATGCTGCCAACTCTTTTTCATAATATCTAGTTAAACGAAGTTCAACTGAACTGAAGTTCAGATTTCACTGTGAAAATGGACGAGTTAAATCAAAAATTTAAAATCAGTTTGAGATTCAGCTGATCTTAAATTCCCACTGCAAACTGGCGGATAGAGATTCAGCTATTTGTTTAATGATTGCTGCCGTATGGTTGGTCCCGAGCCGATACAGTAGGATCTTTGAAAATATATTTTATATCTTCCTCTTTTACCAAGGATCTGCTCGCATCGGGTCATTCGAGTGAAGTCCTTTCTTGCGGTTCACAACTGGTTTCCGTGGCATCTTTAATAAAGACAGTAAGCTTGAGTCTACACATTCAAAACTTCTAGGTGCACAATGCACCATGGTGCATTTAACACTATGCTTTCGTGGTGCATTGTGTACCAACAAGGAATTTTTATTTAAAAATAAGATATTTCATAAAAAATGCAACTAAGCAATGAACTATTTCTTTTAAGATATAAACAAAAAGTCAAAATAACAGTTTTATGAAACTTTATTGAAGAAAAACGTAGTTTTCACTTAAATATTAAAAAAATAAACTCACCGTATTTTTTTTCTTTTTCACTTAATATTCATACAAAACTGCGCACGCGTCCGCCAACAAAGAGAAGCACAACCAGACATAACTCTGTTGGCCTGATTAAACGTAACGGTGCACTGGAGTATCTATGACAACGTTACCCGAATTTAAAAAAAAATGTGGTCAGGGCTTAACATTTACATGTCAAAAGCAACAACTGTTTACACTAAAAACTTAGCTAATTTAACGAAAGAAACGCAATTGAGTCTTAAACAATAAGAGATCACCGGGGTGTAAAGCGTAGTGTAAATGTTTAATAAAACAGGAATTGTTTCTTACGGCCTTGGTTTTCAAAATTTCAAAGGTCTAAGGCAATACATACAAAATATTTTTGGGCTAAGCAATTCAACACAAATTTTCTAGTTGAGGAGCCAAATTCCAAAAGCGTGAGCAACTCTGTGAAATCAGAAAAACCTTGCAGGTGGACATGAATATTTACAATCTCTATAGACTCTTGAGTGACTTACAAATTTATCGACACATTTTTTGAGCAGGAATAGAGATTGTATGTAGGTGCAGCGTAAAATGTCAAAAATTTCACTTTTTCACGTATAACTCCTAAACGGTTCATATTTTTGAAAACATCTGAATGCAAGGTTTGTACATTATGTAACTACTATAGGAAAAAACTATTATTTTTTCCTTAAAAACAACAGTTTTAAATATATAATTATTTTAAAAGTTTGACAAAAATCCTAAATTTCCAGTTTTTCGCTTTTTACTTCTAAATTATTATTTTTATTATTATTATTACTTTTAATTATTTAAGTTATCGAAAAAAAACTTAGACTCAATTTGTAGACCATAATATTCTCTAGAAAAAAGTGTTGACACTTTTTTCCATGCAAGTTATAAGTCGCAAGATATTGGTACTTAAATAGCGTCAAATGTAGAAGAAATAGGTTTTTTGCATATATCTTTTATACGGCACGTTTTATCGAAAAATTATCTGTTCAAAATGTAAACATAATAAATCCTTATATAAGCTTGCATTAACATTTTTTTCTAGCAGCCATAATTTTTACGATATCATTATTTCAAGAAATCACAAAAACTAAAAAATACCGGTTTTTAGCCATTTACTCTTAAATGACGAACTTAACGGACAATATTTTGAACCTAATCTCTAGAAGAAACACATTTTTACATACAACAAATCAGTTGCAAGATATTGCGACTTCAAAAATGGTCAAATTTCGAAAACATAAGTTTTTTGATACAAAAAAAAAAAAAAAAAAATAGTGTTTTGTCTGGAAAGTTTGTCGAATTGAAATTTTGACTTTTTTCGTCCACCATATCTCGAGAATTAATAAAGATATCGACCTCGGATGAATTTTATTTTACAGATAATATTGTCATAACAAATTCAAAAAAATAAAAATAAAATAAAGGAGCTGTAAAATGTCATTTATGTCGAATATCTCGAGAACGGAATAGGATTTTACACATAATTACACAATACCAAATTGGTAAATAAAAAAAAAAATCAACAGACACTTTTTTTAAACTAAGAAAAACAGTTGAAAATGGTTTTCGTCTCAAATATTTCAAGAGCAAAAAATGATTCCGAAGCCATTCTATTTTGTTCTTATATGTAATGACGTAGTCAATAACTGTTATTTTTTTTTTAATTCAATAGACAATTTTTTTTTAGCAAACAAAATGGGAAAAAACTATTAAAAATTCTTAACAAATGTTTTTCAACTCAAATATTAAAAAAACAATCATATCGATTTTAAATTTTTCCAAAAATATATACCTATATATATATATATATATGTTGTGTTATTTTGAGATTTTTAAAACCACCCTTTAAAAAGCTAAAAATCAAAAAGCACGACAAAATTCAAAATGTCACAACTAATTAGGGACTCATCAACGGCAAACTATTAAGCGATAAATTATTCAATTTAAGAAGTTTTATCCCCGTTTTGAGGTGTTGCTTTGCGAACTTGCATCAAATTAGTAAAACAGCAAAACAACATAGAAAACATAGCACGACAAAATTGACAATGTCACAACTAATTAGGAACTTATCAACGACAAATTATTAAGCACTAAATTATTCAATATAAGAAGTTTTAACCCCGTTTTGAGGTGTTGCTTTGCTAACTTGACATCGAATTAGGAAATTAGGACAATAAACATAGAAAACATAGCATGACAAAATTGAAAATGTCACAACTAATTAAGGACTAATCAACGACAAATTATTAAACAATTAATTATTCAATATAAGAAGTTTTAACACCGTTTTGAGGTGTTGCTTTGCTAACTTGACATCGAATCAGGAATTATGCAAAAAAAAACATAGAAAACATAGCACGACAAAATTGAAAATGTCACAACTAATTAACGACTAATAAACGGCAAATTATTAACCTATAAATCATTCCCTGTAAAGCGATTTAAGTGCTTTGCTAACTTGATATCAAGCTAGCAAAGCAACGCAAAAAACATTGAACGACAAATTCGAAATTGTCACAACTAATTAACAACAAATTAACGACAAATTATCAATTAACCATTTTTCGATTCGTGAATGTTGTTTTGCTAACTTGACACTCATAATTTTTGGTAGACTTCAACATGCATTTATGCAATTTTAATTCTTAGCTGTAGCCGAAATTTTTTTTTTCTGTTACACAATAAAAATAATAAAAACTTAATTGATATCCCCTTGTCAAATGGTGTTTTGGTGAGTAAAAAAATATAGAAGTTTTTTTTTTTCACTCGTCTTTTATGTTTTATGGGTCGCTGAATCCGAACTTCAACTTTGCTACTTCCTACGGATATGGCTTCACAACGAAAATCCCAAAAAACCTCAAAATGTTCAACCTTTTTTTAGTTTATTGCCAAAAAGTCAACAAAATTAAAATTTTTTGGACAAAATCCCTTCTAAACTTTTTTTATAACATAAAATTTTCTACAAAAATGGTCTTCAAATTTTGTTTGTAGAATTAACGGTTTGGCCAGAACAGTATGGAAAAAAAGACAAAAATTTCGTACTTTTTGGAAAACACAGTTCTCTCGTTAGATTTTTGCTTGTAACTCAAAAACCATGCCTGTAAGGGTAGAAAACCTAGGCTTTTGCTTAAACAACATTTAATTCTCTACAAGTTTGTTTGCCACTAATAGGCTTTTGATTATGTCATATAGAAAGAAACTAAGAGGTTCCATTGTTTTTTAATGTAAAAATCATTCAATGGCTCATTGAAGACGAGAAAACCACGGAGCGTTTTTAAATTAGAGGAAGCAATTTTGAGGGGGAGTAACTGCAACCCTTTTTGTTCTTTGCGTATAACTTGAAAACCAAGCTAAATTTCGAGAATTTTAAATACATTATATGTGTTGAAATAAAAAAAAAATTATTTTGTTTTTTTTTTTGTACTTATTTGCATTTAACTTTTTTTCCAGCTGAGATAGGTATAGAAATTGGTCCACATAAAGGAAAGATAATAAAATTTTCTTTAAAGTGACCTATTTTAAAAAGTGTTCTTAACAAAGGTAAGGTATCAATCCATATTTATATTGATACCAAGAGAATAAGGACTTATTTCCAAATGACATAACTAAATAAAGAAGTGGAGTAAACAAATTTAAATCCTCTCCATCGGGGTGGAAAATATCTAAATATGAGATGTTACCTAAAACCATGAATCAAGCTCCTTCACCAGACATTTTGGTTAGAAAAATTGCATGTCGTCACGGAAGCTGTGGTTGTAGAAAATTAGGACTAAAGTGTTCTATGTTTTGTAAGAATTGCATGGGTCCAAACTTTTTAAAATTGAATAAAACAAGTTTTATATGAGTTATCAATAAGGTTTTATCTTTATTTGAGAGTCCTATCAATGATATTATGTGTGAATTATAACATCGTTCAAATGGCTGCCACGGCTTCACTGGGTGGCGCGGATTCGAAGGGTCCAGTTTTCGATGACTTTGGCGCATAAATCAGGCTGAGTTTGACCGATGACATCGATTATAGTTGTCTTTGAGGCAGTGGCGATTCCTGGTCGTTATTATTGGTTTAGCTACGTGGTCTAGGGAAGGTTAAAAAAAAATCATATTTTGTTTTTAATTTTATTAATAACGACAATTAATAAAAAACATTAATAAATAATATAAAATAAAACTTTAAAAATTTATCGATACATAAATCCGCTTCGTCGTTCGACGGAAACAAAATTATAGATGACTTTACCATAAAAATCGTCACTTTCTATAACAATAATATAACAATTATATAAATATAAATATCTACATCCTATATTTAGCTATATGATTTTGTGTTGCAAAAAATCTTAAATTTAACCTAACCTACCCACACTAATGTATGAAGGTATGTATACTTACTTTACTTTACTTTTGATGGCGCTCACAGCCCAGGATGGGCTTCGGCCTCAACTAACAAGCCCCTCCAGCCAGATCTATCCATAGCTAGCCGCTTCCAGTTGCGCACACTGAGTGCTTTGATGTCGTCATTCACTTGTTTGCGCCACCTGTTACGGGTTCTTCCTCTGCAGCGTACCCCATCGGAGTTGGATTCTTAGACTCGTCGGGCAGGTGCGTTGCTGTCCATACGCTCCACGTACCCCAGCTATCTCAGCTGCTGTATTTTAAGCTTTTTGACCAGATCAACGTCGCTGTATAGCCCATATAGCTCGTCGTTGAATCTTCTCCTCCATACTCGATACACACCGGACCAAAAATCACACGAAGAATATTCCTCTCAAAAGCGTCCTAGCAGATTTGTATCCGAATCTTTCAGTGTCCATGCTTCTGACCCATAAAGCAGGACCGGGATGATAAGGGTCTTGCATAAAGTCTCCTTGATTCTCTGAAAGAGGGCCAAACCTACCCAACTACTTAAATGCCTTCTTAGACTGAATGGGCAAATGCCTCTGCCACAGCTCGCTTCGTTCTGCCGACAATGTCTATGTCATCCGCATACGCAAACAATTGAACGGACTTTTGATAGATTGTACCGCTGGTGTTGACATGTGCGTTGCGTACAATGGCTTCAAGAACGATGTTGAATAGGTTGCATGATAACGCGTCGCCTTCCCTCAATCCTTTCTCAACATCGAAGGAATCGAAGGTGTTCTTTCCAATTTTGAGGGAGCAGCGAGATTCTCAGCACTGACTGTGTGAGCTTCCGTTCTAGCCTTGAATCCTTGGGTGGATCGCTTCACCCTCTGATACAATTTTCGAACATTTCCCCTACCGCTACAACCCTCAATAGACTCTACCGCCCGCTTCTCGTGCTCTCTCTTTTTCCTCCTGAGAAGTCGGCGCTCCTCTTTTCGTTTCAGCCCGTAGAGCTCCCTAGAGCTATTAACAGCTCTTGTTCGAGTTTGCAGCATTGCCTAGTAGGCCTCATTCTTAGCAAGATGCGCTAGCCGGCACTCTTCATCGCACCAGGGGCTTCAAGAACGATGTTGAATAGGTTGCATGATAACGCGTCGCCTTCCCTCAATCCTTTCTCAACATCGAAGGAATCGGTGGTGTTCTTTCCAATTTTGACGGAGCAGCGAGATTTTTCCATCGTCATCCTGCACAGGAGAACGAATTTGGCAGGGATACCGAGACTCGACATGGCTCGTCCCTTTTCACGCTATCATACGCGACAATAAAATCTTTAAAAAGGTGGTGTGTATCGATCTGGAATTCCCGGGATTTTTCTAAAATCTGTCGGAGTGTGAACATTTGATCGTCGGTTGACTTGCCAGGCCTAAAACCACACTGATAGGGGCCGATCAGATCATTGACAAAAGGTTTTTAAGCGGTCACACAGGATAGCCGACAAGATTTTATAAGCGACGTTTAGGTGACTAATTCCTCTGTAGTTGGTACATTTCAGAACATCTCTCTTTTTATGGATGGGGCACACTATACCGCGGTTCCATTCATCGGGCATACTTTCATCCGACCAAATTTTGCAGATGAGCTGCTCCTAACCAATTCATCTCCCGCTGATTAAAATAGTTCGGCTTGTAAGCCATCCGCACCAGGAGCCTTGTACGACTTAAGTTTGGATATCGCCAGCCGCACTTCGGTTAGGTCGGGTTGACGGAACTCTTGGCCATCATCGTCCAAGTTGAATGGAGAGTTCTGCCTATTAGCGGCATCTTGGCTGTCTTCGCCATAAAGCAGTCTACAGAAGTGTTCTTTCCAGATCCTCAGCACTGACTGTGTGAGCTTCCGTTCTAGCCTTGAATCCTTGGGTGGATCCCTTCACCCCCTGATAAAATTTTCGAACATCTCCCCTACCGCTACAACCCTCAATAGACTTAACCGCCCACTTCTCGTGCTCTCTCTTTTTCCTCCTGAGAAGTCGGCGCTCCTCTTTTCGTTTCAGCCCGTAGAGCTCCCGGGCTACTCTCTCAGCAGCTCTTGTTCGAGTCTGCAGCATTGCCTGGTAGGCCTCATCCTTAGGAAGATGCGCTAGCCGGCACTCTTCATCGCACCAGGCGTTTCGTTGTATTCGCCTAGTGAAACCGAGCACATCAGAGGCGGCACTTCTGATGGCTTGTTGACAGTGTTTCCACTAGTCCTCTGCACTTGATACTAGTGGCGGACCTCGTGAGAGATTCAGAGTTACGTGGTCTGCAAAAGTTCTAGCGGTCTCTTGCGATTTAAGCTTCTCGACATCGAATCTTTTCACAGCATCTGCTCTGCGTTGTCGCGTCATGGATATCCGCATACGTAGTCTAGCTACCACCAGGTAGTGATCCGAGTCAATGTTGACCCCTCGGAACGTTCGAACGTCCAAGATACTGGAAGCATGTCTCACTGTCTCGGTCGATTTGGTTGACGGTTACTTGATCACGCGACCGCCAAGTCCCCTTGTGTATATTGAGGTGTGGAAAGTAGGTGCTTGAGATGATGACATTTCGCCCCGCCGCAAAGTCTGCCAGCCTGTGTCCGTTGCCGGAAGTTTCGTTGTGTAGGCTGTGTCCTCCGACTATCGAACCAAAGATGCCCTCCTTTCCGAATCTTACGTTGAAGTCACCAAGAATGATCTTCACGTCGTACTTCGGGCACATATCATACGTTGTCTCCAGGAGATCGTAGAATGCTTCTTTGGTTGAGTCCTCTCTCCCTTCATGGGGGGCATGAACACAGATCAGCGAAATGTTCTTAAATTTTCCCTTGATGCAGATTGTGACCAGGCGCTCGCTTACACTTCGGGAGCCCAAGACTTATTGCCTAAGTCTTCCCCTTATCACAAGACCGCAACCAAAGAGCCGCTGACCCTGTTCCTTCAAGCACCCGCCGTAGTAGATGTCACACGTTTTCAGTCTCCGTACGCCCTCTCCATCCCATCGCACTTCCTGGATGGCTGTTACGTCAGCCTTTAGCCTGTCCAGGTTCTCCACTAATTGTTCGGCTGCACGTGTTCTGTATAAGGACAGGACGTTCCACGTGCAGATCCGAAATTCATTGTCCTTGTTTCGTTTGCCGGGATCGTCAACTTTAAAATCATCTATATCCGAGGCTTGTTGTTGTTTCGGTACAACTATTTTTTACGTGGTAGGGAAGTTACCCCGACGCACAACCACCGACCCGGAGGACCAGAACCTTCGTATAACTCCAAGGGTAGGGAGCCGGATAAACCGCTCCTTATAAGCCTGAGCTACAAATATGTCGTAGTAGCCCTTATAAGGTGTTCACTAAGTAGTTCAACCTAACTGGAACTGTAGACGCCACCATTAATTCCATCTGGAGAATTCGTCCGCTGCCGCCTCGATGGAAGGAGAAGTGCCTTAGAGGTAACACTTCTCCCCCCCTCTCTCGTTGGCTGTCCCCAACAGCCTTCCACGGGGATTTAAACCCCGTCTCCAGCTGAGGTACTAGACACCCGATGTTCACCACTAGGAGGTGAGAGAAGGAGTGTAGAGTGTGAAGGTATGTATGTACCTATCTATTAAACAATTTAGTTCACGTTCAAAGCTATGTAAACAAATTTCATGTTAACGGTCAGCTGATAATAGGTAGATACTTCTGGCGACTTTATGCCAAAAGAAATTTACGTTTATTTAAATATGATCTATTTTATTATAATAATATTATTTCTAGGTTCTAGCATAGGTATATGAATTTACACTCATCTCACTTCTCAAAAAAAAACAATGTCGCACTCTCATATTCCAAAGCACCACAATCCACAAATATATTTACTCACATTTGAAATCTACGCAAATACAAAATAATTAATTAATTTCGCAATTTTAGGATTCAATTCGAATCAATTGTTTATGTTTATTTCGCAAATAGCCCAGTCAATTCGACAATAAATTCGTAAATCGCGATATAGTTCTGCATTTCAGATGTGTGTTAAGGGTGTGTTAGAGTAGTCCGTATCTATATATGATGATAGATATGATGGAGACTGACGCCAGCACCTCTCAAGGGGGCGCGAGCGAGACAACTGATGTTGGTGGCACTCAACCTCCGCCAAAAAACTCGGCGTCATTATTGGCTGCGCCATTGGTGGTTCAAATTCTGAATTGGTTCTACGGAATCTTTTGTCTAATAATTAAGATCTACTTACCAATTTAGTTGCGAGGAAGAGGAGGCAAGATGATACTGCCGAATCGACAAAAAAAATGCTGTTGAGGCTTCTGGCAGCGCCAACAGATTTGCCTTACTCGACAACATCGAAGACGATATTGAAGCTCCCACGGGGGGTTCCAACCAAAAAAGAGACCTCGTCTCTAAGACAATCGTGAGTACTAAGTTGCTCTCCACGAGCAGCATTCCGAATAGCAGCAACAACATAAGCTGCTACAACAAAGGCAGCAACATGACCAGCAGCAAACTGAGCAACGTTAACGGCAACCTTAACAACGAGAAGCAGCTTCCCATCCAGAAGAACTGGTGCCCACCAATAATTTGCAAAGGTATTACTTCCAAACCAATTTTAGAATTTTTTAATGAATTAAAGTTAGATTTAAGCCTGGTTAAGTTCGACTCCAAGACTTTTGGCAAACTAAAAATTTTTGCTAAGGATGTACAAATCCACAGCTTCCTTTTAAAACAACTAAAGCTTGCTAGTGTAGAGGCTTTTTCCTTCACTCCGAACGAAAAAAAAGCGATTTAACGTGGCCCTAAAGGGAATCACTTTCAATTTTTCTCCATCCGTGATTGAGGAAGAGCTTTTCCGGTTAGTTCCCTCGCTGAGGGTGCAGGTCAAAAGATTTGAGAGCAAATGGTCTAAAGTGAACAATATCCCCCTGGACTTATTGTTGTGTTCTTGAGGATAGAGACAGCCTGAGCAAAATAAAGGCCATACAAAGTCTTCTCAGGCATAAAGTTAAATGGGATTCCGTTAAAGGATCCGGCATGAGGCAATGCTTCCGTTGTCAGCGATTTGGTCATGTTTCAGACTACTGCGCCTTTCCGCTGAGGTGCGTCAAGTGCTTAAAAGATCATGACTTGGGAAAGTGCTCACTGAGGCCAAAAAGTGAGAATACGTCCACCGCGTGTGTAAATTGTGGGTCTGAGGGCCACCCGGCAAGCTATAAGCGCTGCCCAAAAAGGACTGAAATCCTAAAGACCTAAGTGACCTTCAAACAAAACAAGTTCGAAATGCACAACAATGTTGTGCGTTTTTCAAATCCACCTCCACAAATGGGTTTTTCTTTTGCGTATACTGTTAGAGGGTCTAAAAGCTCCCCTCCTGCTCCTTTGCCGGGCCCCAGCCCTGGCAACGTGGTTAACGAATTTCTTGTTGAATCGAAAAAATTGTTCGGCCTGCCGTTCAACACCCTGTTCGCCAAAATTAAAGATTTTTCGCCCTGTTATTCAAAGCTGGATGATCTCCAGAAGCCTGAGGCTTACTTGGCATTCATTGCCTGTCTCGACCAATTTCACCATGAATTTGAGCTTTATAATTATCTCGCAAAGCTTAACTCTTTCAACTGTGAAAAGCAATTTAGAAGTGGAATTTCTTGGAAGTTATTCACCCTATCGTACTAATCGCTCAAAAAACTTGCCTTAGGCAACTTCCTCTTTTTAATAATAAACACAACTCTACCATTCTTTTGCCTCGAACTATGTGCCTAGCTTGCGTTTGTCTAAGTTAAATGATATGTTGGAAGTTATATCTTATCTTATGAATACAAATGCTATTTGAGTAATTAAAAAATGATTTTATTATAAAACCGAAATCTACTTTGAAAGCACTATCTTGTAAGAAAATTCAAATTTAAATTTTTCAACACCCTTTTTCATACCTACAAGTGAATATCTTCATATGAAACAAAATTACACTGTACTCTATATTGTTTTATAAATTTTTCTTTATACTATTGCGATCGAGATAGCTATCTCGTTTAAATGTACACACACTTGTGTTAAGACAAAGACGACCCTCAGTTGTCTCTGTCTGCCGTTGTCATTTCTATTTTCATTGTTCTTTTTTCATTTAGGTTAAGTCATTCATTGAAACTATAATTGAATTCATTTAATTTTACTTTTCTTTGTCAAAAAAAAACAAAACAGAAATAAAATAATTACAATTGTGTAGCCAGACCAAGTCTAAGTCGGCAATCTTGTAACTAGTTTAAGTGCATTAACTCATGTTAATTTGTAAATGTAAATTGAAAGTAAAAAGAAAATCTCAATAAAGTTCTACTACTACTCTACTAATAATAAAACAAAAAGCACACGCATTCTTCCTTCCTACCCTTGTATATAAAAACAAGGCTACCACACAAAAAGTGAAATGTAAACACCAGTGTATCGACTCCGAACTTCCAGGTAATATTTTTTGTTTGATTTTTTCATTATTTGTTTATTAAAATTTACCAAAATCGTTGATCTTGAATGAAAATTAAATTGAACGTTAAAAAATGAAGTTGCAGTTTGTTGCGACATTTGAATATGAATGTACATATTAGTGCTTCTTGAGTGGAAGCGTATTTTTTGTGCCAGTGGAATGGTTTCTGAACGCTTCCGGACGTCCAAAGGTAAACGGCACATTTCGCTTGTAACATGTCACATGCAAAAACAAACTCAAAATTTTACCACCCTTTAGAATGTACCATCCTAGGAAATTCCTCCTAAACTAAGAGTCATGCTTTCAACGTCAGCGTCACTGTATGTTAATCACATACTAACGTTCCCGAATTGAATACAACATTTTATTAATAACTTGACTCTTATATAGGATCCCATGTTAGACATGTAAAAGTCTTTCTAAAACCAATTAAGTAATACAAGCAATACATACTCAAAAGAAAAGACTACCAGTAGTTCTTCTGGAATTAATTATTTTAAGATATTGTTTTGTGAGGGAAAGATAACTGTCTACCTTATATAATTTTAAGGTCTGGAATTAATAGCATTCGTATCGAATATTTGCTTTGTTAATTATTCCTGAGTTCCTTGGTAGAAGAAAGGCAAAACGATATTAATCAATGAATTTTCGCTCTTCAATGAATGCATAATTTTAAGACATTTCAGTTGATTGCAATGTTTCCACACAACAAGTTCAATCTAATTTGCAAGTTGTTTTGTTTGGCTCCATTATCACCCAGTTTAAAAACGCAACGTGTTTTAAACGCTTACTCGTTGATTACCATACTTTGTTTAACTATAGGAACCGCGTTTAGTTTTTCGATAAACGTCTTTGGTAAAGGGTTTATTGTATCTAGCCTAGCAACCTCAGTTGTATTTATCTCAGGAATCATTGCGCACATAACTACTGTTTTAGAGTCATGGTTTAAAAGAAAAGAGCATGAATATTTTTTTGCCAAACTTCATGAGCTCGAAGTTATTTTCCAGTTCAAGCTGGGACATCGGATTCCAGTCCATGAATATCGAATGAAAATTATAAGAAAATATTCGATATTATCATTTTTTATCATCTCTTGCTTAGTCGCGTATATTTACATTATCACTACTCATGAGTATCAGGGATATTTTTGGCATGCGTGCGTTTCGGTGGTAGTTGCCAGGATACGTTTTTTTCAAGCTAGTGTTTATGTTGAATTGATTAATGCTCGGTTTGACAATATGAATATGTTATTGACACGAATTTCAAAATGCAGGGCCCAACAAAAAACTAGAATTCTTGAAGTAGATTATGGGATAATAAATAACACAGAAAGATTATTTGTGTTGAAATTAATTTACACTAAGCTCAATGAATCAGTTAATTGCTTAAATGAAACATTTGGATGGTCAATTCTAACACTTACAATTTACTTTAGCCTGGATTTAACTTGCAATATATACTGGTTATTTCTGGGGTGGGAGCATTTTCTGCCTTCGTTTCACATTTACGAAACCTACTTTACGATATTACCGTTGGGATTATCGCTATTTCTTTTAAGTCACACTTGTTCTATGTGCGTTAGTAAGGTAGTATTAATCACACAATTTCACATTATATTTTACTATAAATATTTTTTTCAGAGTGATATTTCTAAGCAACTTGTCCAACAAATGCTGGTCTCTTCAACTTTCGATCACACGAATTATTTATTGGATGCATTTTTGCTTCAAATTCAAAATCAGCCTATCGTATTTCATGCAAAGCAGTTTTTCCATATAAATTTAAAGCTATTGACAAGTGTATGTTTATTTTTTGCTTATTACTTAGCTCAATTTAATGAATTTTTGTTTACAGATTTCTGCATCAATGCTGGGGTACTTAGTAATTTTGATACAATTTCAGTTGACGGAAAATGAGCTTTAAATCTGAGAACTTAAAGTGTCATAAGTTTTTGTTGATCAATAAATATTACTTACATATTTAAGAACTGGAGCACTAAAGAAACATTTGGCACGACAGAGCCTTTTTCGGGTTTATCACGAAAAATATTTGTTTTGACAAGCGAATGCTTCTCCTTAATGCTTACAACAGCACTTTTAAAAATTAAAAAAATATCTGTGAAGCCTTAGCGAGTTGACCGAATTACTTCAAATTTGGTACAAATATGCATTGAATTGAAAAAAAATTATTACCTTATTCTTGAAATAGATTTTCCAACATTTTAATAAAAATTTAAATGTCTACCTTAAAAATACATTTATGGAGTTATCATGTTTATGCAAAAAACCACGTATATATAAATTGATTGTATAAGCAAATGCAACAGATAAACAAAATTAAAAGAAGATGATATAAGAGTGTTGAAGGCCACGAAGACTAGTTAATTGTTTTATGTCAACGTTTTTAGCTTATGATAAAGGAGATGGCCTATTTTCTATGCAGCCTGACAGCCTGTGCCCATGCTAACGTACACAGATAAGTTTGGTGTCAAACAAAATATGAATTTGAACTCTACGTTCTATTAACGAAATACATACTTTCAAAATCCTGAGTGGGGACATTGAGATACTTGAGCCGGAAATTTAATTTTGTTTTTCGATAGAAAACTGCTAATTAGCATTTCAAATCGAATTTTTGGCAATTTAGACATTTTTATATTATTATTTTTAGTCTCAAAATGTAGCCCATACAATTCAAATACTTCATACCGAGTTAAAAAATTGGATCCTTATTCATTTAGAAGATACATAATTTTTAATTCGAAAGCTTGAATTTTCAAAATTTTTCTAACCCTAACAACATAATATGTCAAAAATTAACTACCCTAAGTTTAGTAATCAAACATGACAATTTGACGGGACAATATAAAATTTCTGGATCTATTTTGTCTGTTGTTCTGAAAGCTCCTATTTTTTTTAGTACTGCATGTTGGCATAGATTGAGAATAAAGTGCATACATTAAAGTCCTTTCCGTCCTTCTTAAAATGAACAAGTTGCTTAAAAAAAGATACGTATCAGCCTTGCCTGATCCATGAAGGGTCACTGTATAAGGCATAATGACTTTACATCACATCCTCTACGATCTCAAGCACGCTTCTTGTGCCTCAAGTCATCGAGACAGTCATAGCACTCGGGGCTAGCATTCAAAGGTCCTCTGGGCTGGAGCATTGTCGTCCATTCGATCGTTACGGCTCAGCCAATGTAGTTAATGTGGAATACATCCTTGACATCTCATAGAGTTCTCAGTTGTATTATCTCCTTAATTCGCCCTCACTTGCATTGCGCTTAGCATAGGGTCTCCTTTCAATCTTATTGTACACCATTCAGTGTTGTTTATGTATATATCACAGTTGGAAGAGTTTCGTTCTGTTAAGCACTTTTTCTCAAGCGTATTCTGATTATTCTTTCGCATTTTATTAGCCAACCCGAAAAAAATAGAGGTCTGTAAAGTTCACAGGACAACTTTCACCTAGAGTAAAGGGACCAGTGCAGTAATTTGCATTTTGTTTGCTTTTTTTTTTTAATTTCTATTCACGATTTCACAGTTCATGAAATACTGGGTGTAATCGAGTGACTTTACAGTGAAGTTAGCAGGGAGAAGGTGTGTCTCGTGAACGAAGCGTGCTAGAAACTTGCAGTAATGATCCAATATTTTATAGAAGAGAAAAACTTTATCCGTTTAGACATCAGAGTCGTTCGTCAGGTGTTATGGCGTGATAAACTATAACCAAAGAATATAAAGTTACCAAGAAGACGCATCTCATACAAATTTTGCGAGTTCCAACATTACGAACCGCTCTCAGAGCTTTTCCTTTTGTATGGTCTTTTCAATAATTCTCTCAGCACTTTAACAATGGTATACCACACACAGTGACTTAGCCTGCGTTTTTGTCCTTATTATATATTATAAACATTGTATGTGTTGTTTGGTAAGATTGTATGAGTAATAGCTTGTCTCTCAAATATTTTTGTTTCGTTCTTTTATTCTTCTGTAGAAAAGCTTGATTTTATTTTCAGATGCAGATATGTTAACTTTATATTCTTTGTTATAACCCAATATGGCGATCTCGAATCGAAATTTAAACCTACTAAAGTGATAGAAAATATTTAATTAATGTTTGCTGGAACGTGTATTTCCAAAACTTACTAATATTCTTAGACTTATACCTTTGATGTTTCAACAAGGCTGCGCCCCTTGCCGCACTTCCAAGTCAGATAAAATCTAGATTTAGAATACAAAAATGGAACTTTTACCGGGACCGCCTTTTAAACTTGGCTTGAACTTCATTGAAAACGTTTGGACCTGGCTACTTCAAAAAATTTTTTGAACTCAGTAGGCATTTTGAAGATGATGACGTCTTAAAAGAAGCTTTCAGTGGTGACTGGGTTGAGATTGGTATCGAATATTTAAGAAAAAATCTGAATCATTTAATTAAACCTTCTAATATAGAGAAATGGTGGCCATACTCAAATATTCAACAAATATTGAAATAATTTTTTTATATACATATACAAAATTAAATATTTTTTTTTAAATTTTGTCTTTTTTTGAAAGATTTCTCAATCAAGTGATTTACATGTATCTGCATTTGGTTTCTGCAAAAAAAAAAGGATGCCAAATACAAAATGTATGTTTGTTCGATAGAGAGAAAAGATCAAAATGCAGAAGAACTCCGTTTCTGCATTATAGAAAAGTGATATGATGCAGATATGAAGACGAACATGTTCTTGTTCAGTTTCTTGATGGTTCTCTTTCACTATCTCGGATTTTTTGAATACATCTGTCCTGCTCTACTTTTCTGCATTATGCAGCACGTGTTTGGTGAGCATCGTTCTTTTTTTAATTCGAGTTTTGGAAGTATGGTATTTGTGAGGTGCGCCATAATGCCCACTGCGCCATAATGCCCCAACTTACGCTATAAAAACATGTCAAATAGTTTAAAATAGAATGTCATGTTGTGTAAGATGGGCTGTCCTATCACATCTTGAGCCTGATTATACGGTTCGTTTTTTCGTCTTTCACTTTCTGTTAGGCACGTACGTTCATAATTACATGGTTCGCGAAAATACGTACGTAGGTACTTTCTTTCGTTATTTTGACGTTCATAGAATTTGGGGTTGTTTTGTGAGAAAACAATCAGTTTTAATAAATGAAAATATTTTGTAATCACTTCCTTTTAAATTATGCTCGTATATTAGGTATATTCAATCACGAAAAAAAAGATGTTCCCACTCAATATTTTTTATTCAAATCGTTTTTTGCTAACGGTTGCAAAATCAGAAACGTAAAAGTTCAACAAGAAAAAGTCTTGAAATTTTCATTCCTGCTTTCGTTACTTCCTTCCAAAACGAAACAACCGAAAAAACGAATCGTGTAATCGGGCACCTTGTCTGATGAACTGTCATAATTTATGTTCACATTATTGTACATGATTCCTTCCACTTTTTTTGTCATTTGTTAATTATTATAAGTGTTTATTATTATCAGCGGTTTAACATTAGTTTTTACCTGATTGAAACTTAATACCCTAAGCGGAGCAACGGAGTTGAGTAATGCCGTTTTCCATTGGTTTCACTCAAGGTTTCACTAATTCTGAAATCCAATGAAACAGTCCAAGATGCTTCTACTCAATTCAAATAAAAATTATTTGCTACCACACAAAAAGTGAAATGTAAACACCAGTGTATCGACTCCGAACTTCCAGGTAATATTTTTTGTTTGATTTTTTCTCTATTTGTTTATTAAAATTTACCAAAATCGTTGATCTTGAATGAAAATTAAATTGAACGTTAAAAAATGAAGTTGCAGTTTGTTGCGACATTTGAATTTGTATGTACATATTAGTGCTTCTTGAGTGGAAGTGTATTTTTTGTGCCAGTGGAATGGTTTCAGAAGACTTCTGGACGCTTCCGGACGTCCAAAGGAAAACGGCACATTTCGCTTGTAACATGTCACATGCAAAAAAAAACTCAAAATTTTACCACCCTTGAGAATGTGCCATCCTAGGAAATTCCTCCTAAACTAAGAGTCATGCTTTCAACGTCAGCGTCCCTGTATGTTAATCACATACTAACGTTCCCGAATTGAATACAAAATTTTATTAATAACTTGACTCTTATATAGGATCCCATGTTAGACATGTAAAAGTCTTTCTAAAACCAATTAAGTAATACAAGCAATACATACTCAAAAGAAAAGACTACCAGTAGTTCTTCTGAAATTAATTATTTTAAGATATTGTTTTGTGAGGGAAAGATAACTGTCTACCTTATATAATTATAAGGTCTGGAATTAATAGCATTCGTATCGAATATTTGCTTTGTTAATTATTCCTGAGTTCCTTGGTAGAAGAAAGGCAAAACGATATTAATCAATGAATTGTCGCTCTTCAATGAATGCATAATTTTAAGACATTTCAGTTGATTGCAATGTTTCCACACAACAAGTTCAATCTAATTTGCAAGTTGTTTTGTTTGGCTCCATTATCACCCAGTTTAAAAACGCAACGTGTTTTAAACGCTTACTCGTTGATTACCATACTTTGTTTAACTATAGGAACCGCGTTTAGTTTTTCCAGTTCAAGCTGGGACATCGGATTCCAGTCCATGAATATCGAATGAAAATTATAAGAAAATATTCGATATTATCATTTTTTATCATCTCTTGCTTAGTCGCGTATATTTACATTATCACTACTCATGAGTATCAGGGATATTTTTGGCATGCGTGCGTTTCGGTGGTAGTTGCCAGGATACGTTTTTTTCAAGCTAGTGTTTATGTTGAATTGATTAATGCTCGGTTTGACAATATGAATATGTTATTGACACGAATTTCAAAATGCAGGGCCCAACAAAAAACTAGAATTCTTGAAGTAGATTATGGGATAATAAATAACACAGAAAGATTATTTGTGTTGAAATTAATTTACACTAAGCTCAATGAATCAGTTAATTGCTTAAATGAAACACTTACAATTTACTTTAGCCTGGATTTAACTTGCAATATATACTGGTTATTTCTGGGGATGGAGCATTTTCTGCCTTCGTTTCACATTTACGAAACCTACTTTACGATATTACCGTTGGGATTATCGCTATTTCTTTTAAGTCACACTTGTTCTATGTGCGTTAGTAAGGTAGTATTAATCACACAATTTCACATTATATTTTACTATAAATATTTTTTTCAGAGTGATATTTCTAAGCAACTTGTCCAACAAATGCTGGTCTCTTCACTATTCGATCACACGAATTATTTATTGGATGCATTTTTGCTTCAAATTCAAAATCAGCCTATCGTATTTCATGCAAAGCAGCTATTGACAAGTGTATGTTTATTTTTTGCTTATTACTTAGTTCAATTTAATGAATTTTTGTTTACAGATTTCTGCATCAATGCTGGGGTACTTAGTAATTTTGATACAATTTCAGTTGACGGAAAATGAGCTTTAAATCTGAGAACTAAAAGTGTCATAAGTTTTTGTTGATCAATAAATATTACTTACATATTTAAGAACTGGAGCACTAAAGAAACATTTGGCACGACAGAGCCTTTTTCGGGTTTATCACGAAAAATATTTGTTTTGACAAGCGAATGCTTCTCCTTAATGCTTACAACAGCACTTTTAAAAATTAAAAAAATATCTGTGAAGCCTTAGCGAGTTGACCGAATTACTTCAAATTTGGTACAAATATGCATTGAATTGAACAAAAATTATTACCTTATTCTTGAAATAGATTTTCCAACATTTTAATAAAAATTTAAATGTCTTTACCTTAAAAATACATTTATGGAGTTATCATGTTTATGCAAAAAACCACGTATATATAAATTGATTGTATAAGCAAATGCAACAGATAAATAAAATTAAAAGAAGATGATATAAAAGTGTTGAAGGCCACGAAGACTAGTTAATTGTTTTATGTCAACGTTTTTAGCTTATGATAAAGGAGATGGCCTATTTTCTATGGAGCCTGACAGCCTGTGCCCATGCTAACGTACACAGATAAGTATGGTGTCAAACAAAATCTGAATTTGAACTCTACGTTCTATTAACGAAACACATACTTTCAAAATCCTGAGTGGGGACATTGAGATACTTTAGCCGGAAATTTAATTTTGTTTTTCGATAGAAAACCGCTAATTAGCATTTCAAATCGAATTTTTGGCAATTTAGACATTTTTATATTATTATTTTTAGTCTCAAAATGTAGCCCATACAATTCAAATACTTCATACCGAGTTAAAAAATTGGATCCTTATTCATTTAGAAGATACATAATTTTTAATTCGAAAGCTTGAATTTTCAAAATATTTCTAACCCTAACAACATAATATGTCAAAAATTAACTACCACCCTAAGTTTAGTAATCAAACATGACAATTTGACGGGATAATATAAAATTTCTGGATCTATTTTGTCTGTTGTTCTGAAAGCTCCTATTTTTTTTAGTACTGCATGTTGGTATAGATTGAGAATAAAGTGCATACATTAAAGTCCTTTCCTTCCTTCTTAAAATGAACAAGTTGCTTAAAAAAAGATACGTATCAGCCTTGCTCCATGAAGGGGCATCCATGAAGGGTCACTGTATAAGGCATAATGACTTTACATCACATCCTCTACGATCTCAAGCACGCTTCTTGTGCCTCAAGTCATCGAGACAGTCATAGCACTCGGGGCTAGCACTGGCATTGTATTGACTTGGTCGAACCTGGGATTCAAAGGTCCTCTTGGCTGGAGCATTGTCGTCCATTCGCTCGTTACGGCTCAGCCAATGTAGTTAATGTGGAATACATCCTTAACATCTCATAGAGTTCTCAGTTGTATTATCTCCTTAATTCGCCCTCACTTGCATTGCGCTTAGCATAGGGTCTCCTTTCAATCTTATTGTACACCATTCAGTGTTGTTTATGAATATATCACAGTTGGAAGAGTTTCGTTCTGTTAAGCACTTTTTCTCAAGCGTATTCTGATTATTCTTTCGCATTTTATTAGCCAACCTGAAAAAAATAGAGGTCTGTAAAGTTCACAGGGCAACTTTCACCTAGAGTAAAGGGACCAGTGCAGTAATTTGCATTTTGTTTGCTTTTTTTTTAATTTCTATTCACGATTTCACAGTTCATGAAATACTGGGTGTAATCGAGTGACTTTACAGTGAAGTTAGCAGGGAACAAGGTGTGTCTCGTGAACGAAGCGTGCTAGAAACTTGCAGTAATGATCCAATATTTTATAGAAGAGAAAAACTTTATCCGTTTAGACATCAGAGTCGTTCGCCAGGTGTTATGGCGTGATAAACTATAACCAAAGAATATAAAGTTACCAAGAAGACGCATCTCATACAAATTTTGCGAGTTCCAACCGCTCTCAGAGCTTTTCCTTTTGGATGGTCTTTTCAATAATTCTCTCAGCACTTTAACAATGGTATACCACACACAGTGACACAGCCTGCGTTTTTGTCCTTATTATATATTATAAACATTGTATGTGTTGTTTGGCAAGATTGTAAGAGTAATAGCTTGTCTCTCAAATATTTTTGTTTCGTTCTTTTATTCTTCTGTAGAAAAGCTTGAT